>CAJHQP010004498.1:0-54708 GCA_905132765.1 Moricandia arvensis | reverse complement strand
CCATGATCACATCATCTTTGGCGGTTTCAAAATGTGAGTAAGCCTCCAATATTGGTTCTGAGAGAGAGTTGTGGATGATCTCAAGTGCTTGCTGGTCTTCTCTAACCCAGTTGTCTTCATCCATCAGACCAGGCGCCTGACTATCCTCTTGAGTCATCATCTTTGAAGATTCAGCCTTCATGATGTGGCTGTCCCAAAGTCCATGACTTCCCAAGGTGACTCTGGCCACTCTTGACCATAACAAGTAGTTAGAACCCTCAAGGGTTACTGGAATAACACTTCTTTTCTTCATTTCCATGGTTGGATTTCTTTTACCCAATGGTTAAAGCTATTATCCAGTGGGTAAAGATGAAGAACACAGAAATTTTTAAAATAAGCAGCAGAATGTAATTTGCAGATGGAAATGGGAAAATAAGAGAGGAAAAAGATAAAAAATGGAGTTGAGGAACTTAGATGCTCTGAGAGTGTAGAACACAGAGAATATTTGGAAGAGAAACAGAGTAAAACAGAGCAAAACAGAGCAAAACAGAGCAAAACAGAGTAAAACAGAGCAAAACATAGCAAAACAGAGAAAGACCAGAGTAGATTTGCGGAAATAAAGAAGGCTAGGAGCTTAAATCTCTGATACCATGTTAGAATTATGAAAGTATGATGAGAATAGAAGAGAATGGTCGAGTTTGGTTGAGTTTGAGTGAAGAACAGGAGAGATGAACTCAAGAACACATTTCTGGACAGAATAGAGAGAGATAGAGAGAGAGAGAGAGAGAGAGAGAGATAGAGAGAGAGAGAGAGAGAAAGGAGGATTCGAAATCCTTACTTCATTTCATGCTTGTTTACATATTAATAAAGAGACAAGAGAGGGACATTCAGAAGAAAACAAAGAGGAAACATTAAAATAAGTTGCTTTTGGTCTGTGAAAGTGACAGCACCTCCAACAGCTCTATTGCTTAGCAAGACATGTGACTCTTTCAAATTCAACTTGTCACAGATATATCTTGCTCCCCAACGGTCTTCTAAGTCTCCAGAAGTGTAGCTTGGTCGACAATGCTTCCTTGCCTTGTCTTCCAAGTCATTAGGTCAGACTAGAAACCTTGTGATCCAAGTATGTACGAAATTACTTGTAGAGCAAGTTTATGAGTTCTCTTCTTTTCCATTTGTCCTCTTAGTCTCTCTTTTGGCTCTTCATCCCAATATAGAAGGAATGGAGAGGAACCAGTTGAGACTTGGACAGAGATGAAGTCTATCATGCGCAAGAGGTTTGTTCTATTGGTCTGAGTAAATAAGAGAAGAGGTTTGAGAGGCTTATTTTGAAGTTTGGGATCAAAAGAAGGTGGGTGCAAAGTTAGGGCAAGTGTACGGACGGTACGGCCTGTACGGACGGTACGACCTGTACGGACTGTACGGCCGACCGTACGGACCACTCGACCCAAATGACTTTAAACCCGACCTAAACTCATTTTGGTGATGTGCAAAATCCGGGTCAAGTTGTACGGATGGACCTTATCCGTACAACCCTTGATCCGTACATCCATGGCCGATACTTGGACATCAAGGCAAAGAGAAGGAAAGGTAAACTGATGAGGTAAAAGGGAGAAGGTTAAATCAGTGGTTACTCGGTAAAGAAGTGGCTCGCGGATAAGGAGAGTAAGCTTGACCTAGACAGCCTGTCCCGAGCTGGAAAGGTGAAGGCATCTAGTCAAGATGCCAAAGGCATCTCGCCCCTAAGCCACAAGTTCAAAACCAGGCGCTCTCCCCTCCTTGACCGGCCACGTCTCTTCCTTTATGTCCATTCCTTTTGTATCCGTTGTAGAGCCTCTATATAAGTGTAAACACCTCTCTGATTAATCAAGCAAGCAATTCTCGAGTCTCTTTCTTATTCTCTCTAATGTTCTTGGTGTTCTTCATATCGAAATGGTTTCTTAACCAAGTCTTAAGCTTTTAGTCTCCAAATCTCTTTTAGTCTCTCTTATTCTCTATTACATCCGTTCAATGTCTGTTTCTACTCAATCTTTCACGGTATCAGAGCCAGGTTCTCGTAAATCTGGGTTTTGATTTCATCTCTCACGAAGAACACTCAAGAACACCTCGTTCATTCCGCAAAGCTTCAAGATGGAAAGTAACAAGACAACAGTGATTCCAGTGATACTTAAGGGGGGAAACTATCTCCTATGGTCTCGTGTGGTGATGACAGAAGTGGGGAGTAAGGGTTTGTAGAACCACATCCTTGAGGATGAGGCTCCAAAGCTAATTACTCGTGAAGGCGACAAGGAGATTGCCGTGTGTGATGAAGTGAAGTGGATTCAGGAAGACAACACGGTGATGTCTATCCTTCAAAGCTCTCTAGATCCGTCTATCCTAGAGGCGTACAACTATTGTGAGAAGGCAAAAGACCTGTGGGAAACTCTTCAGAAGGTGTATGGTAACATCTCAAACCTTACTCGTGTGTTTGAGATCAAATGAGCCATCAACAGTCTAGCTCAAGAAGACATGGAGTTCACAAAGCATCTCGGAAAGTTTAGAGCTTTGTGGTCTGAACTTGAGATGTTGAGGCCAAGCACAACCGACCCAGCTGAGCTTAATGAGAGAAGGGAGCAAGACAAAGTTGTTGGCTTGCTCCTGACTCTTAACTCTAGCTACAATGACCTGGTGAAACACATCTTGCGAGAAGAGAAGTTACCCACCTTGGAGGAAGTCTGTGCACAAATTCAAAAGGAGCAAGGATCGTTGGGCCTATTTGGAGGAAAGGGGGAGCTTACCTTGGCTAACCAAGCTGAGGTACCTCAAGCCAACAAGGTGAATCGCTTTGAAGAAAGGAGGTTCAATGGAAACTGTGACCATTGTAAGAGACAAGGTCACAAGAAGTATAAGTGTTGGATCCTCCATCCTCACCTAAAGCCAGCCAAGTTCATGAAGGACAGAGAAGCAAGAGCGAATGTGAGCTATGGAGGAAGTGATCAGCAAGGAGGGGGTGGAGCCGGGCCATCTAATCGGGCACAGGAGACTGAAGGTGGTGAGAACAAAGCCCTGGTGACCTACACGGCTCAAACCAACCGACCAAACGAGCATGAGTTCATCCGCCGATCAGAAATGGATGCTCTCATCAAGATGCTCAAGGACAATGGTAACACTTTTGGTAACCTCAGGGGGTACTCTTTTGGTGCATCTAAAATTGCTAGTACTCATGATAAAACGAATGCTTATAGTCACTCTAAGAATGCTGGTTTATCTCATAGTGCTTGTAGCATCTCTAAACCATTGATAGTTGATTCAGGAGCATCTCATCATATGATTAGTGACACTAGTCTGATTAGAGATATTGAACCTACGCATGGACATGTTATGATAGCTAATGGTGATAGAATTCCAATAAGGGGTATAGGCAAGCTTAAACTGTTTGATAAAGAGTCTAGATGCTTCTACATGCCTGAGTTTACTTCAAACTTGTTATCAGTTAAGAAATGCACTAATGATTTGCAATGCAATGTGATCTTTAGTCCTAATGATTTGAAGTTTCAGGATATTGAGAGCAGTCGGTTGATTGGGAAAGGAGTTACAAAAGGAGACCTTTAGTTGTTCATTTACTTCTGTTTCTGCTTCCGGTTTAAATAAGAATGCTTTATGGCATGCTAGACTAGGACATCCTCATGTTAGAGCTTTAAGCTTAATGGTTCCAGGTGTTATGTTTGAGAATAATGATTGTGAAGCTTGTATCTTAGGTAAGCATTGTAAAACTGTGTTTCAAAAGTCTTCTACTATCTATGATCACTGCTTTGATTTAATTCACTCGGATGTTTAGATCGCACCTTGCTAATCTAGGGAGAACCATAAGTACTTTGTCACATTCATAGATGAGAAGTCTAAATATACCTGGATAACCTTGATTCCATCTAAGGATAGAGTGATTGATGCATTTAGAAATTTTCAAGCATATGTGACTAACCATTTCAATGCTAAGCTGAAAATTTTTAGATCAGATAATGGTGGGGAATATACCAGTCAAGCCTTCCAGCAACACCTATCCAAGCATGGAATTCTCCACCAAACGAGCTGCCCTTACACCCCACAACAGAATGGAGTTGCTGAAAGGAAGAACCGTCACCTTATGGAAGTTGCTAGGTCCATGATGTTCCAAGCTAATGTGCCAAAGAGGTTTTGGAGTGATGCGGTGTCCACTTCTTGTTATCTGATAAATCGAACCCCAACTAAGGTTCTTGAAGATCAATCACCCTTTGAGGTGTTGAACAAGCATAGACCAGCCTTAGATCATATCAAGGTCTTTGGTTGTCTCTGTTTTGTTCATAAACCGGGGGAGCTAAGAAAAAATTTGGAGGCCAAGAGCACAAAGGGGATGTTTATTGGCTACTCACCTACTCAGAAAGGGTACAAGTGTTATGATCCAGAAACAATAAGGGTAGTGGTGTCTAAAGATGTGAAGTTCGTGGAAGAACGAGGGTTCTATGAGGAGAAGAACCAAGCAGAACTCAAGGATTTGGCGTCTGACAAGGCAGCCAACTTAAGGATAATTTTGGAGAATCTTGGGATTAACT
Source organism: Moricandia arvensis (assembly GCA_905132765.1). NCBI lineage: Eukaryota > Viridiplantae > Streptophyta > Magnoliopsida > Brassicales > Brassicaceae > Moricandia > Moricandia arvensis. Next base: position 50,161 of record CAJHQP010004498.1, on the reverse strand, counting down.
TATCCCAGGATCCAAGGAGTGGGGGAGGACAACAACAATAAGGTCCTCCCACGGCTAATGAGCAAGAACCCCACCTTGATCATGAGGGGGGAAATGAACCAGAGGAGCAGTATGATGAAGGCTCCACACATGATCAAGGTATGGATCAAGGTGATGAAGAAGTGGGAGATGGAAACCATGAAGAAGAAGAGGTCGAGGAGGCTCAACCAGAAGCAACTCAAGAAGTTCAACCTTTGAGAAGGAGTATGAGGGTCAGAAGAGATCCATCCAACTGGATTAACACTCGGGTATACTACAATGCCCAAGCACTAGCACATCCAAGTCAGGTAGTTTGCTCGTTTACCAAGTTCCCAAAAGAGCATTGTGCTTTCATCACGAGTCTGGATGACAGTCAAGTTCCACGGACCTATGAAGAATCCATGAAGGATGATAAGTGGAGAGCCTCTGTGGCTGATGAAGCTAATGCTATGATTAAAAACGAGACATGGTATGAAAGTGAGCTTCCTAAAGGGAAGAAAGCAGTGACCAGCATGTGGATATTCACCATCAAGTTCCTGCCAAATGGGAAGATAGATAGAAGGAAGACAAGGCTGGTGGCTAGAGGCTTTACTCAAACATATGGAGAAGACTATCTTGACACCTTTGCTCTTGTGGCTAAACTTCACACCATCCGGATTGTTCTATCAGTGGCAACCAATCTGAGATGGGATCTTTGGCAAATGGATGTCAAGAATGCATTTCTTCAAGGAGAACTTGAAGAGGAGGTTTACATGAAGCCACCACCTGGTCTTGAGAGTCTTGTGAAACTATGAAATGTGCTGAGGTTGAAGAAGGCTATATATGGCCTAAAGATATCGCCTAGAGCTTGGTACAACAAGCTTAGCACCACTCTGAATGGGAGAGGCTTTAGGAAGTCTGAATTGGATCACACCCTCTTCACTCTCACCACAACCTCAGGTATTATTTTCCTACTTGTTTATGTTGATGATATCATCATAACAGGAAGTAACAAAGAAGGTATACAAGACACTAAAGACTATCTAAAATCTGTGTTTGAAATCAAAGACTTAGGGGAGATGAAATACTTCCTTGGAATTGAGATATGTAGATCCAAGGAAGGCTTGTTCATGTCCCAGAGGAAATACACTCTTGATCTTTTGAAAGATGCAGGTAAAATTGGTGGGAAGACAGCTAGAATGCCATTGGAGGATGGGTACAAAGTACCACGAGAGGGGGAGATTGAGAACAGCCAATACCTTGAAGACCCTAAACTTTATAGGAGGATGGTTGGTAAGTTAATTTTTTTAACCATTACCCGTCCTGATATCTGTTTTGCTGTGAACCAGGTAAGCCAACACATACAAGAACCAAGGGAACATCACTGGAGGATGGTGGACCGAATCCTAAGCTACCTCAATAGATCACCAGGCCAAGGAGTATGGATGGGGTGTAATGAGAACACTGAAGTGGTGGGATACTGTGATGCAGACTGGGCAGGAGATAGGGCTGATAGGAAGTCCACTACCGGCTATTGCACGTTTATTGGAGGAAACCTTGTCACTTGGAAAAGCAAGAAGCAGAAGGTGGTCTTCTGTTCAAGTGCTGAAGCTGAGTATAGAGCCATGTTGAAGCTGACAAATGGATTGGTGTGGATCAAAGGGATACTGAAGCATCTAGGAGTTGAGCAAGCCGCACCAATGACTATGCATTGTGACAACCAGGCGGCTATCCACATTGCAACCAACTCAGTGTTCCACGAAAGAACCAAGCACATTGAGGTAGACTGCCACAAGGTAAGGCAGATGATTGTTCTTGGAGAGACCTTGCCATGTTATACAAGAAGTGAGGATCAGTTGGCGGATGTCTTTACCAAGGCAGCAAGTCAGAAGGTCATTGAGTCTATTCACACCAGATTAGGACTCATTGATCTTTCACCAGACAACTATTCCCCTCGCTATGGGGTCTTTACTCTTTTTCCCTCATCAAGGGGTTTTATCCCACAAAGGGTTTTCTTCTTGGTGAGATTTTTAATGAGGAAGATCTCATAGCATTCCAAGCTTGACTTGTTCCACATGGTCAAACTTGAGGGGGAGTGTTGGTCTGAGTAAATAAGAGAAGAGGTTTGAGAGGCTTATTCTGAAGTTTGGGATCAAAAGAAGGTGGGTGCAAAGTTAGGGCAAGTGTACGGACGGTACGACCTGTACGGACTGTACGGCCGACCGTACGGACCACTCGACCCAAATGACTTTAAACCCGACCTAAACTCATTTTGGTGATGTGCAAAATCCGGGTCAAGTTGTACGGATGGACCTTGTCCGTACAACCCTTGGTCCGTACATCCATGGCCGATACTTGGACATCAAGGCAAAGAGAAGGCAAGGTAAACTGATGAGGTAAAAGGGAGAAGGTTAACTCAGTGGTTACTCGGTAAAGAAGTGGCTCGCGAATAAGGAGAGTAAGCTTGACCTAGACAGCCTGTCCCGAGCTTGAAAGGTGAAGGCATCTAGTCAAGATGCCAAAGGCATCTCGCCCCTAAGCCACAAGTTCAAAACCAGGCGCGCTCCCCTCCTTGACCGGCCACGTCTCTTCCTTTATGTCCATTCCTTATGTATTTGTTGTAGAGCCTCTATATAAGTGTAAACACCTCTCTGATTAATCAAGCAAGCAATTCTCGAGTCTCTTTCTTATTCTCTCTAATGTTCTTGGTGTTCTTCATATCGAAATGGTTTCTTAACCAAGTCTTAAGCTTTTAGTCTCCAAATCTCTTTTAGTCTCTCTTATTCTCTATTCCATCCGTTCATTCTCTGTTTCTACTCAATCTTTCATGTTCCAAGTCACTACCACATAGACTTTCATCACCGGCTTAGAAAGCTTACTCAAGGTTCAAGATCAGTGGAGGAGTATTACCAGGAGATGGAGTTGCTCATGCTAAGAGCTAGCATATCAGAAGATAGAGAAGCAACCATGTCAAGGTTCCTATGTGGTTTAAACCGAGAGATACAAGACAATGTTGAGATGCAACATTATGTGGAGTTTGAAGAGATGCTACACAAGGTTATTCTTGTGGAGCAACAGCTCAAGAGGAAGGGACATTCACGCAACCACTATGGCTCTAACCGGTTACACAACACCAAGGAAGAGAAGTCACCTTACCCTAAGGAGTCTAAACCGTTCCAGAAGGATCACAAGTCCTATCCAAGAGAAGAGACCAAACCAAACAGTGCTCTTGACAAGGGAAAAGGCAAGGTTGAAGCTTCTAGTTCCAGAGCTCGTGATGTCAAGTGTTTCAAGTGCCAAGGAAGAGGTCATTATGCCAATGAATGTACCAACAAGAGGGTCATGATCTTGCTGGAAGATGGAGAGTATGCCTCAGAAGATGACAACACCGAGTCTGACCAAGAAGACACTGAAGAAGAACATGAAGAAGGACCAGTCCAGGGGAAGCTTTTAGTAGCAACAAGGCTTCTAAGCTTGCAAAACAAGGCTGAGGAGCTAGAGCAACGTGAGAACCTATTCTACACCCGGTGCTTGATCCAAGGAAACGTGTGCAGCCTCATTGTTGATGGAGGTAGTTGTGTGAATGCTGCGAGTGAAACCATGGTCAAGAAGTTGGGATTGAAGGTTCAGAAGCATCCCAAACCTTACCGGCTACAATGGCTGAATGAAGAAGGCACCATGAAGGTTTCAAGCCAAGTCCTTATTCCCTTAGCCATTGGGAGATATGAAGATGGAGTCTTGTGTGATGTGTTGCCAATGGAAGCTGGTCACATACTTCTTGGGAGACCTTGGCAATCTGATCGCCGAGTTATCCATGATGGCTTCACCAACAAGCACTCCTTTGAGTTCAAGGGACGCAAGACCACTCTGGTTCCCTTGACACCTAAGGAAGTTCAACAAGATCAGATTCAACTCCAAAAGAAGAAGGAGATTGATCTAAACCCGGCTGGAACTAAGCAGCCAAACTTCTATGCTAGCATGGGTGATATCAAAAGAACTCTCTACTCCAAACAATCTGCTATCTTACTTGTGTTTAAAGAAACTCTTTTGAACTTAACAGATTCTACACCGGTGTATCCGAGTGAGATGGTTTCTCTTTTGCTGGAGTTTCAAGATGTATTTCCAGAGGACAATCCCATTGGTTTACCACCTTTGAGAGGGATTGAGCACCAGATAGACTTTGTTCCAGGATCTACACTTCCAAACTGTCCAGCATACATAACCAACCCGGTTGAGACCAAGGAGTTGCAAAGACAAGTAGAGGAACTCATGGAGAAGGGCTATATCCGAGAGAGTTTGAGCCCATGTGTTGTACCAGTGCTCCTAGTGCTAAGAAGGATGGTACATGGCGGATGTGTGTTGATTGTAGATCAATCAATAACATCACAGTGAAGTATCGCCATACTATCCCTAGACTTGATGATATGCTTGATGAATTGCATGGTTCTTGCATCTTTTCTAAGATAGATTTAAAAAGTGGTTATCATCAGATTAGGATGAAAGAAGGAGATGAATGGAAAACTGCATTCAAAACTAAACATGGATTATATGAGTGGTTAGTTATGCTATTCGGATTAACCAATGCACCTAGTACATTCATGAGATTAATGAATCATGTTCTTAGATCATTCATAGGCATTTCTGTTGTAGTATACTTTGATGACATCTTAGTAAATAGCAAGAACTTGGAAGAACATCTAGAACATCTTAGGGCTGTCCTGAATGTTTTAAGGAATGAAAATCTTTATGCCAACTTGAAGAAGTGCACCTTTTGCACGGATAACTTGGTTTTCCTAGGCTTTGTTGTGAGTGCAGATGGAGTTAAGGTCGATGAGGAGAAGATCAAATCCATCAAAGACTGGCCGAGTCCAACCACAGTAGGAGAAGTGAGGAGTTTCCATGGGCTTGTTGGGTTCTATAGGCGATTTGTGAGAGACTTTAGCACCATTGCAGCTCCCTTGACCGAAGTGATAAAGAAGGATGTCGGATTCAAGTGGGGAGAAGCACAAGATAAGGCTTTCCAGAGCCTAAAAGAGAAGCTTACTCAATCACCTCTTCTTATGCTTCCTGACTTTGCTAAAACGTTTGAAATAGAATGTGATGCCTCAGGAATTGGAATTGGTGCTGTGTTGATGCAGGATAGGAAACCTATAGCATACTTCAGTGAGAAGCTTGGAGGAGCCACTCTCAACTATGCAACCTATGACAAAGAACTCTATGCCTTGGTGAGGGCATTACAAACGTGGCAACATTACTTGTGGCCCAAGGAGTTTGTCATACACACTGATCATGAGTCCCTAAAGTATCTAAAAGGGCAGAGTAAGCTTAGCAAAAGACACGCAAGGTGGGTTGAGTTCATTGAGACCTTCCCATACGTGATCAAGTATAAACAAGGTAAGGAGAACATAGTTGCTGATGCACTATCTCGGAGGTATGTTCTCTTGACCACTCTAGATGCTAAGTTACTTGGATTTAAGCAGATAAAAGATATGTATGATACTGACCATGATTTCAAGGAAGCTTATGCTTCTTGTGAGAAGTTTGATGTAGGGCATTACTTTAGACAAGAAGGCTACTGATATGGGCACGGGAAGCACCCTTCTCACACTGGATGGATAGAGGATGAGTATCAAGCTTTGGTGGATGGATGGAGGTGAAATGGAGTGAGTTCTTGCGGATGAGATGGAATGAGATGATAACCGCCTTGATTGCTCTTAGGACGGATCCGTGGGGGATGGGAAACAACAAATGGTCGTGTAACCAACTTGCTATCTCACTGGATGGAGGATGGCGTGAAGATGGAGTGTGGATCCAAGCTGCTTGTTCGTATAAGCAACTCAACAAGGACAAGGGATGGAGATGGAGTGAATAGATTGATGAACTCAATCAGATGGATCGAAAGTCGCCACAAACTCTATGGGGATGAGCTTGATAAGACTGGTTGCTCTCTATGCGGTTTCTCACACACACGAAAGGCTTTAGGGTTTTAGTTGCTAGGGGCAAACTGACTCATATATTTCATAATAGGTTAAATTATACAAGGCTGCTTATAGGGGCTTATATACTCGCCGATGCAGCTATGCCCTTCTAGGGGTCTTTGAAGCAAATTTATTAAATTTATTACATGACTCAATCTTAGGACCTAATGAAAACTTAGGCTAAACAATGCCTTGACTCTTTATTCGAAATAAACTAAAAAGGAAACAAAATGCTGCAAGAAAGGTTAGTCAAAATATCAAGCATATAAATTAGATCCTTACCTTTGCTTGGGAGGAGCCTCTTGATAGGTTTGAATTGACTATCCGCTGGAGAAGAGCCAAGCTTGAGGTGATGTCGTTTTGGGGCTTGTCTCTTACTCCTAAACTCACCGTTTCACTTAAGGGGAGAGATGGTGAATAAGGAAACCATCTCTTTATGCGGAATGATAGACCATAGGATAACATTATCTTTTGGACCGTCTTGTGTAACATAAGGTTGAGTCTTTATAACCTCTGATCCGGAAATGGAGAGCTTTTCTAGACGGTTTGTGATGTCATCTAAGTTGGGGTTGCTATTAGCCTTGGCAAACAATCCTTCAATGGCTTCACAGAAGCTTGCAATCACCCCCTTGGTTCCTGATCTTGTTCCTGGTGCTTGTCTTAGGGTGGGGATGTTGATGTCTGGTTCTATGTCCTAATCAGCTACTTGTTTTATGACAATAGGTTATGTGTGTCTAACTGCTCTTTGAGAGATCTTTTTGTCAGGGAATCCCATGGGGGCAGTCTAATGGGACACTTTGGGATTGCCAAGACCTTAAAAGTTTTGCAGGATCACTTATATTGGCCGCATATGAAGAGAGATGTGGAGAGAATCTGTGGGAGGTGTGCTACTTGCAAGCATGCCAAGTCCCAAGTCCAATCCCAGGGTTTGTATACTACTTTACCCATTCCACACCATCCCTGGAATGACATTACCATGGACTTTGTTGTTGGATTGCCTAGGACTAGAACTGGAAAGGACTCAATCTTTGTTGTTGTTGATAGGTTCTCTAAGATGGCACATTTCATAGCATGTCATAAGACTGATGATGCATTGCATGTTGCTAACCTGTTCTTTAAAGAAGTTGTTCGTTTGCATGGCATGCCTAGAACTATAGTTTCTGATAGGGACACTAAGTTTCTCAGTTACTTCCGGAAGACACTTTGGTCTAAGCTAGGCACTAAACTGTTGTTTTCTACTACTTGTCATCCGCAAACTGATGGACAAACTGAAGTGGTTAATAAAACCTTAGGAACACTCCTGCGTGCATTCATTAAAAAGAACTTAAGAACATGGGAAGAATACTTACCACACTGTGAATTTGCATACAATCATGCTATGCATTCTGCTTCTAAGTATTCACCTTTTGAGATTGTTTATGGGTTCAATCCCACCTCTCCTCTGGATCTAATGCCTTTACCTGAGTGTGAAAGGATCAGCCTAGATGGCAAGAAGAAAGCCGAGATGGTCCAACGAATCCATGAGAAGGCTAGACAAAACATTGAGCAGAAACCCAAACTTTATGAGAAGCAAGCCAACAAAGGGAGACGTGTGAGAACCTTTGAAGTAGGTGACCAAGTTTGGTTGCACCTGAGGAAGGATAGGTTCCCCAATGAGAGGAAGTCCAAGCTGATGCCAAGGGTTGATGGACCTTTCGAGATCATCCACAAGATCAATGACAATGCCTACAAACTTGATCTCTAAGGTAAGTATTGTTAGTTTATGAGAATTATAGAGAGATTACGCCAAGAACAGATGAGATCTGCTCAAGAACATGAAGAACAGGAAGAGAGAGAGAGATTTTCGAGAGAGAAGAGGGAGAATCAGAAACCATACTTCTTGTTTATTATAATTCGCGAAATAGAACAATATATAGGCATTACAAGTTTTGGACCATAACCTAAATCTAATGGCTGAGATAGCACTTGAGAATGAATGGCTAGGATGGCTGGAGAGTTTGAATCTGGTCAAGGGAAGGAAGGCTTGTGATTGGCTGTCCATAGGCTCCTCTGAATCTGGCCACTTCTCTGGCCAGATACATAGTCATGTAGTTGAGGCATGTAGTTGAGGCATGTAGTCGAGACATGTAGTTGAGGCATGTAGTCGAGAGACGTAGTTGAGGCATGTAGTCGAGACATGTAGTCAACTATATCACAGGACTATGTCAATGCACCTTCCTTGTACCTTCCTCAGTCTTGCACCTTCCTTGCTTATTAATGCTTCATCTCAACACTCCCCCTCAAGCTTGACCATTGGGACTGGTCAAGTTTGGAAACCATGAAGCATTCCCTCATTAAAACCTTTAGCTTGCAAAAACCTCTTGGGAGAAAACCAAGCCAAGGAAAAAGAGTAGAACACCTCATGGCTAAGAGGATCAGTGAGATGGGAGATCCATGAGTCCAAGCTTTGAATGAATGAACTCACAGACCTTTGAACTTGCTGCTTTGGTGAAGATATCAGCTAACTGATCTTCACTTCGAGTGTAGCAAGGCAGGATAATTTTCTGCTCCACAGCTTGTCTGACCTTGTGGCAATCAACCTCAATGTGCTTCGTCCTTTCATGGAACACATTGTTGGATGCTATGTGGATTGTTGCCTGATTGTCACAATTCATAGTGATTGGAGTTGTAGTCTCTATACCCAAGTCTTTTAGCAGATTCCTGATCCAGAGCAGCTCACTAGTAAGCTTCCTCATTGCTATATATTCTGCTTCAGCACTTGAGCATGATACTATCTTCTGTTTCTTGCTCTTCCAAGTGACCAAGTTGCCTCCAATGAAGGTGCAGTAACCTGTTGTAGACCTCCTGTCTATTCTATCTCCAGCCCAATCTGCATCACAGTACCCAACAATTTATGTGCCCTTGTTACATCCTAACCATACTCCTTGTCCTGGTGCTTCTCTTAGATATCTCAAGATCCTCTCCACCATGTTCCAGTGATGTATCTTGGGTGTTTGCATAAATTGACTGACTTGATTCACAGCAAAGCACACATCTGGTCTGGTGATGGTAAGATAGATAAGCTTCCCAACCATTCTCCTATATTGCTTGACATCTTCATATGGCCTATCTTCAATCTCCCCCTCACGCACGACCTTGTATCCATCTTCTAGAGGTGTCTTAGCAGCTCTTCCACCTAGTTCACCTGCCTCACTCAACAAATCAAGTGTGTACTTCCTTTGAGATAGGAATAGCCCCTCTTTAGAACGGCATATCTCTATCCCTAGAAAGTAATTTAACTCACCCAAGTCTTTGATATCAAAAGATGATTTAAGAAAGGTCTTAGTTAAGAGGATACCTTCCTTGTCATTTCCAGTGATGATGATATCATCCACATACACTAGTATCACCACAATTCCTTGTGAACTAGTGAGAGTGAAGAGTGTGTGATCAGCTTCAGATTTCACAAATCCTCTTCCATTGAGGGTGGTACAGAGCTTGTGATACCAGGCCCTTGGTGATTGCTTCAATCCATAGATGGCTTTCTTCAGTCTAAGGACATTTCCAGGCTTGAGAAGATGATCTAAACCAGGAGGTGGTCTCATGTAAACTTCATCTTCAAGTTCTTCTTGTAGGAAGGCATTCTTCACATCCATCTGCCACAGATCCCACTCCAAGTTGACAGCCAAGGAGAGAATGATCCTTATAGTGTGAAGTTTAGCTACTGGTGCAAAGGTGTCCAGATAATCTTCTCCATAAGTCTGAGTAAATCCTCTTGCAACAAGTCTTGTCTTGCGCCTCTCCACAGTACCATCAGCATTGTATTTGATTGTGAAGATCCACATGCTTGTCACTGCCTTCTTTCCTTTTGGAAGTTCCACTTCATACCATGTGTCATTTACAATCATGGCATTGGTTTCATTCCCCACTGAGTCTCTCCACTCCTTGTGTTCCATAGCTTCTTCATAAGATTTTGGGATGTATTCTTGGTCCAACTCTCCAATGAACACTACATGCTCCTTGGGATACTGAGCTAGAGAGCACACTGCTTGAGTAGGATGAGCTACTGCTTGGGAGTTGAAGTAGACTCGAGTGTTGACCCAATTGGAAGGTGAACGTCTGATCCTAGTGCTTCTTCTCAGAGGTTGAACATCTTCTTCATTTGGTGTTTCCTCACCAGCCGTATGTTGATCCCCACTTACCACTGATCCTTCTTGTTGCTCATCTTGATCATGAGGTACTGAACCTTCTTGTGGTTCATTGTGATTCCCCCCCTCAGGATCAAGGTGAGTAACCTCAACAACTTCATTTTCAGAATCCTCATTTGGTTCTTCAGTTGGTGGAGGCTGATGGTCTTGTCTCGGTTCATCCTCAGGCACAAACCTCTCTTTTGGTATACTGATGCCTATACATTCCATCACTCTCCTCAAATTCTCAGCCCTATCTGAGGATGATTGAGATAGGTCTTTCACTTCATCCCAACTCTTCTCACCATAGTAACCTCTGGACTCAACAAACCTCACATCTCGAGATATTAGAACCCTCCTGGTTTCTGGTGAATAACACTTGTATCCCTTTTGGTGAGGTGAGTATCCAATGAACATGGCCCTAGTGCTCTTTGGTTCAAGCTTGTTCCTTTGTTCTCCTGGAATTAAAACAAAGCACAAGCACCCAAATACCCGAAGGTGATCTATAGATGGTCTATGTTTGTTTAATACCTCATGTGGAGACTGTTCGTGAAGGACCTTGGTAGGGATTTTGTTGATCAAGTAGCAAGCTGTCATCACAGCATCTCCCCAAAATCTCTTAGGTACATTGGTATGGAACATCATACTTCTGGCCACCCCCATAAGATGTCGATTCTTTCTCTCAGCCACACCATTCTGTTGTGGAGTATATGGACAGCTAGTTTGATGAATCACCCCATGTTTTGCTAAGTGTTGCTTGAATGCACTGCTGGTGTACTCTCCTCCATTATCTGATCTCAAAATTTTTATCTTGGCATTGTAATGGTTAGAGATATAAGTTTGAAAGTTTATGAATGCATCTAACACCCTATACTTGGATTGTAGCAGCGTGATCCATGTATACATTGATTTCTCATCTATGAATGTCACAAAATACCTATGATGCTCTCTAGATGCACATGGGGCAGTCCACACATCAGAATGAATTAAATCAAAGCAACTTTCATAGATTGTACTAGATTTAGGAAACACAGTTTTGCAATGTTTTCCTAAGATACAAGCTTCACAATCTTTTTGAAATGAAATACTAGGCAACATGATGTTCAAGGCACGAGAATGGGGATGTCCTAACCTAGCATGCCACATTACATCTTTAGGGAAATTAAAACTTGAATTTAAAGCATAAGAGAAATCGGATGAAAGCTTGGTGTCTTCAAGAAACTACAAGTCTCCCTTTGTCACACCTTTGCCAAGCAACCTACTAGTTTCAATATCCTGAAAGTAGACATCATTAGGAGTGAAAGTAACACTGCAGTTCAAGTCATTAGTATGAGAATAAGAGATTTAGAGAGAGTTTACTTGCTGGAAACTGAAGAACATGAAGAACAAGAGAGAGAGAGAGGAGATTTCGAAATGTAAAGAGAGAGAAGGAGAGAAAAATGATTTCCTTGCTTAATGTGTTATGGGAACAACCCATAAATAGGGAAACAATAGGCAAGCAGACAGAAGAGAAAATAATAAACAAATACATCAGAAACAGCCAAATTGGCTCAGCCAGCAGCAGAGAAAAGGACAGGTCTGAAGTGGTCCCAAGAATTCAAATTCAAATTCTTCAGCTCACATGTGACTTCTTTCCTTGTCTCCAACGTTCATATAGTCTTGGTGTGACCAGACTAAAGTTTTCTGGTTAAGGTAACCAGTTCTGATCCATTTAGCACTTCCCCTTGTCTTGCACGCCAAGATAGGGCACTTCCTCTTGTCTTGCACGCCAAGTTAGGGCAAGGTTGTACGGACAACCTTGTTCCACAAGATTCACTTAAACAATGCTTATTCTTCTGATTGTATTGTCTTTTATCTCTTGATGTCTTCATGTCAACAACGTCTCCTTGTCATTTATTTCTTCATGTCAACACTCCCCCTCAAGCTTGAACATAGGGACTAGTCAAGCTTGGAAGCCATGAAGCATTCCCTCATTAAAACCTCAGCTAGGTAAAACCACTTGGGAGAAAACCCAAGCCAAGGAAAAAGAGTAGAACACTTCATGGAGGGGAGATCAGTGACATGTGAGGTCTATGAGTCCAAGCTTTGGATGAATGAACTCACAGACTTTAGTACTTGCAGCCTTTGTGAAGATATCAGCTAACTGGTCTTCACTTCTTGTATAGCATGGTAGGATGATCCTTTGCTCCACAGCATGCCTGACCTTATGACAATCCACCTCAATGTGTTTGGTTCTCTCATGAAACACATTGTTGGATGCTATGTGTATTGCAGCTTGATTATCACAATGCATTGTGATTGGTGATGTAGTCTCTATACCCAAGTCTCTTAGCAGGTTCTTGATCCAAATGAGTTCACTAGTAAGCTTCCTCATTGCTCTATATTCAGCCTCAGTACTTGAACATGATACCACCTTCTGCTTCTTGCTCTTCCAAGTGACTAAGTTTCCTCCAATGAAAGTGCAATAGCCTGTTGTAGACCTCCTGTCTACTCTATCACCAGCCCAATCTGCATCACAATACCCCACAATCTCTGTGTTCTTGTTGCAACCCATCCATACTCCTTGTCCTGGTGCTTCTCTTAGATATCTCAAGATCCTCTCCACCATGTTCCAGTGATGTATCTTGGGTGTTTGCATATGCTGACTGACTTTATTGACTGCAAAACAAACGTCTGGTCTAGTGATGGTAAGGTAGATGAGCTTTCCAACCATTCTCCTATAGTGCTTGACAGCTTCATAAGGTTTGTCCTCAAACTACCCCTCACGCAACACCTTATAGCCATCTTCTAGTGGACTTTTGGCTGCTCTTCTTCCTAGATCACCTGTCTCATTCAACAAATCAAGTGTGTACTTCCTTTGGGATAAGAACAGTCCCTCTTTAGACCGGCATATCTCAATCCCTAAGAAGTACTTTAACTCACCCAAGTCTTTGATATCAAATGAGGTTTTAAGAAAGCTTTTAGTTAAGAGGATAGCTTCCTTGTCACTCCCTGTAATGATGATATCATCCACATACACTAGGATCACCACAATTCCTCTTTGGCTGGTGAGAGTGAAGAGAGTGTGATCAGCTTCAGACTTCACAAAACCTCTTCCATTGAGAGTGGTGCTGAGCTTGTGATACCAAGCCCTTGGTTATTGTTTCAACCCATAGATAGCTTTCTTCAGTCTAAGAACATTTCGAGGTTTGACAAGGTGTTCTAGGCCAAGAGGTGGTCTCATGTAGACTTCATATTCCAACTCTCCTTGTAGGAAGGCATTCTTTACATCCATCTGCCATAGATCCCACTCCAAGTTGACTGCTAAATAGAGAATGATCCTTATGGTGTGTAGTTTGGCCACAAGTGCAAAAGTATCAAGGTAGTCTTCCCTATATGTATGAGTAAACCCCCTTGCTACTAGCCTTGTCTTGCGCCTCTCTACTGTTGCATCAGCATTGTACTTGATGGTGAAGTTCCAACGGCTTGTCACTGCTTTCTTGCCTTTAGGAAGCTCGGATTCATACAAAGTATCATTTACTGTCATTGCATTGGTTTCATTTCCAACTCAATCTCTCCACTCCTTGTGCTCCATAGCTTCTTCATATGTCCTTGGGATGTACTCCTGATCCAATTCACCAATGAACACTACATGTTCTTGTGGATACTGAGCCAAAGAACACATTGCTTGTATAGGATGAGCTACTACTTGTGAGTTGAAGTAAACTCGTGTGTTGATCCAATTGGAAGGAGGATTTCGGATTCTGGTACTCCTTCTCAATGGTTGTGTCTGAACATTTCTATCCACAGCTGGTGCTTCCTCATCATCCTTAGACTGATCATCATTCACCACTAACCCTTCTTCTTGCTTATCTTGATCATGAGAAACTGAACTTCCTTGTGGTATATGTTGTTGTTCAGTTTGGTTCCCCCCTTCAGGATCAAGGTGAGTAACCTCAACAGCTTCATCTTCAGGCTCCTCATTCATCTCTTCACTTGGTGGGGTGTGAGGACCTTGTCTGGTCTCATGAACAGGTACAACCCTCTCTTCTGGTATACTGATGCCAACGCTTTCCATTATCCTTCTCAAATTGATTGCTTTATCTGAGGCTGATTGAGATAGATTCTTCACCTCATCCCAACTCTTCTCATCATAATAACCCTTAGTCTCCACAAACTTCACATCTCTTGATATTAGAACCCTTCTTGCCACTGGATCATAACACTTATAACCCTTTTGTGTTGGAGAGTATCCAATGAACATAGCTTTTCAGCTTTTGGCATCTAACTTGCTCCTCTGTTCCCCTGGTATCAACACAAAGCAAAGGCATCCAAAGACACGCAGATGATCCAAAGAGGGCTTGTTGTTGTTCAGTATCTCAAATGGAGACAAATCATTAAGAATCTTAGTGGGAATCCTGTTGATCAGATAACAAGCAGCCATCACAGCATCACTCCAACACCTCTTTGGAACATTAGTATGGAACATCATTGACCTTGACACTTCCATCAAATGCCTATTCTTCCTCTCAGCTACTCCATTTTGTTGTGGAGTATAAGGACAGCTTGTCTGATGTATGATCCCATGCTGAGCTAGACACTGCTTGAAGGCTTGACTTGTATACTCTCCACCATTATCTGACCTAAGAATCTTGATTTTGGCACTGAAATGGTTGAGGACATGGGTCTGGAAATTCTTGAAAGCTTCAAGCACTCTGTCTTTAGACTGGATCAGTGTCTCCCAAGTGTACTTAGATTTCTCATCAATAACAGTCACAAAGTACTTGTGATTCTCTCTAGACAGACAAGGAGCAGTCCAGACATCAGAATGAACAAGGTCAAAGCACTTCTCATAGATTGTACTTGACCTTGGAAAGACTGTCCTACAATGCTTCCCCCAAGATACATGCTTCACATCCATCATTTTCAAACACCACACCAGGAAGCATTAGGCTTAGAGCTCTAGCGTGAGGATGTCCCAACCTGGCATGCCATGTAGTGCCATAAACTCCCAGAGAAGTACTGATCATGCAGATAGAAGAAGATGGTTCTGTTCTTTTGAGATGATAGAGTTCATCATGACTGTGTCCTCTTCCAATCACCTGCCCTGTCTTTAGGTCTTGAAACTCAACATCATCAGGTCTAAATAGCACTTGACAACTCAAATCAACTGTAGCCTTCCTTACTGATAGCAAGTTAGAAGTAAACTGAGGCATATATAAGGCAGATGATTCTCTATCGAACAACCTAAGGTTCCCTATCCCTTCTATCTTAACCTTATCTCCATTGGCTATAATTACATTCCCTGAGGCTGGCTTTACATCACTAATAAGATTCCTATCACTAATCATATGGTGACTAGCTTCTGAATCTATAATGATAGGTTTAGAGTCTGTACATGCCTTCTTAGAAAAGATGATGGCCTTGGCAGCTCTAATAAAGTCATTCAGATCACTCCTGGTCACTGAGTCATCAGTTCTGGTAGCACCAGCTGCACTTCTCCACGCTCCTTCTTCATTTGAATCACTACTGAAGGCAGAATACATGGTCTTTCCTTCAAATGTCTGAGGTTCCATCTGCTTGAGCATATTCCTGGCCATCCTAATATCCATCTTCCTTTGTTTCAAAATATTTCTTCTATGTTGTTTCTTAGTCCTCTTGTACTCATGAAACAACACAACTTTCCCATTCTTTCCCATCCTGTTGTTTGTAGGATGACCTGACTTCATTTCCTTCTCAAAGAGTGTGTGAGTAGCTTGTTCTTGCTGGATAAGCGCACACACACCTTCTACACTTGGGAGCTTGTCTTCTCTAAGAACATGCTTGATCAGCTGACTGTATGATGGATTTAGAGTGAGTAGCAAACTAAAGACCACATCCTGTTCTTGCCTTTCTCTTAAGACTTCAGGATCACTAGAACTTGGTCTTAGCATGTTATGCTCTGACCATAAGCTTCTAAATTTTCCAAGATGCTGGTTGAACTCTCCTTCATCTTGTTTCAGGTTGTTGATCTCTTTCTTGATTTCAAACACCCTGCTCAGATTAGACATGTTTCCATACACCTTGATAAGTGTATCCCACAACTCTTTGGAGGTCTCACAGTAGGAGTAAGCTTCCAGGATTGAAGCTTCAAGGCTGTTCTGAATGATAGACAACACCATGAGGTCCTCCTGACCCCATTTGTCCTCGCCAGCCAACACCACTTTAGTACCATCCTCTCCTAGGATGGTCTTCTTTGATGGTTGGTCTTCTGTCACATAGAACCAGAGACCTCATCCTCCCAAGGCTGTCTTGACAAGCCTTGACCATAAAAGATAGTTATCTCCCTTGAGAGTAACTGGAATGTTTACTTTGGTATTTTCCATTTTTGGCAAATTCTGGAGCTGGAAATGAAGAACAGCTGAAGAACAAGATGAACTTTGCCAAAAATAGAAAAGAAAACTCAGAGATTTGCGGAAGTTAAGTAAAACAATGAAGAAGAATAGGTCTCAAGAGCATAAGTGCTCTGATACCATATGAGAATAAGAGATTTAGAGAGAGTTTACTTGCTGGAAACTGAAGAACATGAAGAACAAGAGAGAGAGAGAGGAGATTTCGAAATGTAAAGAGAGAGAAGGAGAGAAAAATGATTTCCTTGCTTAATGTGTTATGGGAACAACCCATAAATAGGGAAACAATAGGCAAGCAGACAGAAGAGAAAATAATAAACAAATACATCAGAAACAGCCAAATTGGCTCAGCCAGCAGCAGAGAAAGGGACAGGTCTGAAGTGGTCCCAAGAATTCAAATTCAAATTCTTCAGCTCACATGTGACTTCTTTCCTTGTCTCCAACGTTCATATAGTCTTGTTGTGACCAGACTAAAGTTTTCTGGTTAAGGTAACCAGTTCTGATCCATTTAGCACTTCCCCTTGTCTTGCACGCCAAGATTATTCACTTTTGATTTAGTGAGTGTAAAGGCACGAGTTTAAGAGAGAAACAGATTGATTGTATGAGAGATTAGAGAGATTAGAGAGAATAAAGAGAATAAAGAGAGTAACGAGAGAGAGAGAGAGGCTTAAACTCGGTTTTTATTAATGAAAATGAGAGAGTTACAACATATATAGAGTCAGATACAAGGGTTTTCGTGGAGGAATCAAAAGATGCTTTGGTATCTTCTTTTCTGGCCACATAAACTCCTTTTAGCTCCTTCCTTGCTGGCCACAAAAGCTTCTTTTACTTTCCAGCTGTGCCAGCCTGTCCAAGACTCTCTCCTTATCCTTTCCAACGTCTATAGCAAGAGGATAAGGGTAAAGGTAACTTCTTCTTGATAGAAAAATTACCCGGGTAACTTTGGTAAGTTTTGGTCGAGGTTTGGTCGACCCGGAATGGTACGGCCTGTACGGCCTGTACGGCCTGTACGGACTGGTCGATCCAAACTCTCCCAAAACCTTCCCAAACCTTCCTTCTCTTCAGCCACATCAAACCCCACATCACTTCTCTTTATGTACTCACTCATTTCAACACTCCCCCTCAAGCTTGACCATGTGGAACAAGTCAAGCTTGGAATGCCATGAGATCTTCCTCATTAAAAACCTTACCTAAGAAAACCCTCCTTAGGGATAAAACCTTGATAAGGAAAAGAGTAAAGACCGCATGGCGAGGGGATCAGTTGTTTGGAGTGAGATCAATGAGTCCCAACCTAGAAAGGATGGAATCCATTGTTTTTAATCTCGCAGCCTTGGTGAACACATCAGCAAGTTGATCCTCACTCCTTGTATAGCATGGCAATATCACTCCTGATACAATCATCTGTCTCACCTTATGACAATCAACTTCTATGTGCTTTGTTCTCTCATGGAAGACTGAGTTAGACGCAATGTGAATTGCTGCTTGATTATCACAGTGCATTGTCATGGGAGTGGTCTGTTCAATCTCCAGATGCTTCAGAATGCCCTTGATCCATACCAACTCGTTTGTCAGTTTCAACATAGCCTTATACTCAGCCTCAGCACTTGAACAGGAAATAACCTTCTGCTTCTTACTCTTCCAAGTAACCAGGTTCCCTCCAATGAATGTACAATACCCAGTAGTTGATTTCCTATCAACTCTATCTCCTGCCCAATCAGCATCACAATACCCAACTACTTCTGTACTGCCATTGCACCCCCTCCACACTCCTTGTCCAGGCGTGCCACTCAAATACCTTAGTATCCTTTCAACCATCTTCCAGTGATGGACCTTTGGGTCCTGCATATGCTGACTTACTTGATTCACTGCAAAACATAGATCTGGTCTTGTGATAGTCAAGTAGATCAGCTTCCCAACCATCTTCCTGTATAACTTAGCATCCTCAAACAACTGGTTCTCTTCAATCTCCCCCTCAAGTAGAACCTTATACCCCTCTTCAAGAGGTGTCTTGGCTATCTTTCCTCCAAGCACATCAGTCTCCTTCAACATATCCATCATATACTTCCTTTGAGACATAAACAAGCCCTCCTTAGATCTGCATATCTCAATCCCCAAGAAATACTTCATCTCTCCCAAATCTTTGATATCAAACACTGACTTGAGAAACTCCTTAGTAGCTTTAATCCCAGCCTTATCACTTCCTGTGATGATCAAATCATCCACATACACCAATATCACAATGATCCCTGATGGAGTAACCAGAGTGAAGAGAGTGTGATCTAATTCAGACTTTCTGAACCCTCTCCCATTTAGAGTTGTACTCAGCTTTCTATACCAGGCTCTAGGTGACTGCTTTAGCCCGTATATAGCTTTTTTTCAATGTCAACACATTTCCTGGTTTCACTAGATGCTCAAGACCAGGGGGCGGCAACATATAAACCTCATCTTCAAGCTCACCTTGCAAGAAAGCATTCTTCACATCCATCTGCCATAAGTCCCACTCTAGGTTTGTAGCAATAGACAATACAATCCGGACTGTGTGAAGCTTAGCTACAGGAGCAAATGTGTCAATGTAATCTTCACCATAAGTCTGTGTAAAGCCTCTTGCTACTAACCTGGTCTTCTTCCTATCAATCTGCCCATTTGCAAGGTATTTGATTGTAAATATCCATCTACTAGTCACAGCCTTCTTCCCCTTGGGTAGCTCACTCTCATACCATGTGTCATTTCTGATCATTGCATCCCTTTCATTACCCACTGACTCTCTCCATTCTTTATCCTTCATGGCTTCTTCATAGGATCTTGGAACCTCATTCTCATCCAAGTTACACATAAACACCATGTGTTCTTCTGGATACTCTGCAAAGGAACACACGACTTGAGAAGGATGCTTCACAGCCTGGCCATTGTAGTACACTCTCGTGTTTACCCAGTTGGAAGGATCCCTCCTAACCCTTGTGCTCCTCCGCAAAGGGTGAACCTCTTCTTGAACTTCTGGAGGTGTCTCATTTACCTCCTCTCCACTAGACTGATCCAAATTCTCAGCATCATGTGTCACCTCTTGATCATGATGACCTGAATCCTCTTGATGCTGCTCCTGCACTTCTGATTCAGACTCTTCTCCCCCCTCATGATCAAGAGGGGTTGTTCCTTCAGTTCCTCTAGCTTGATCAGAAGGAGGAGTGCCATTTATCCCTTCATCTTGGGACATGTTTACCCCAAGCTTCTCCAATAAGAACTTCAGATTCAATGCCTTATCCTCTGGTTCTTTAGACATGTCTTCTAAGTCTTCCCATTTCTTTTCCTCATAATACCCCTTTGCCTCCATGAACTTCACATCTCTGGAAACCAACACTCTCCTTGTCACTGGATCATAGCACTTGTACCCCTTTTGAGTTACTGAGTAACCAATAAACATAGCTTTAGTACTCTTTGCATCCAACTTGTTCCTCTGCTCTCCAGGAATCAAGACATAGCACCGACACCCAAACACTCTCAAATGATCTATATATGGCTTGGTTTTGTTCAACACTTCATATGGAGACAGATTCTTCAATATCTTGGTTGGAATCCGGTTGATAAGGTAGCATGCAGTCTGAATTGCATCACTCCAAAATCGCCTAGGGACATTAACATGGTACATCATGGATCTAGCAACCTCCATAAGATGCCTATTCTTCCTCTCAGCAACTCCATTCTGCTGTGGTGTGTAAGGACAACTCGTCTGATGCATTATCCCATGCTTGGCCAAGTGATTCTTGAAGGCATGACTAGTGTATTCTCCACCATTGTCTGACCTTAGTACCTTCACAGTAGCATTGTAATGATTAGTAACATATGCTTGGAAGTTTACAAAGGCATCTAACACCCTATCCTTAGATGGAAGCAATGTGATCCAAGTATACTTAGACTTCTCATCAATAAACGTCACAAAATACTTCTGATTATCCCTAGACACACATGGAGATGTCCACACATCAGAGTGTATTAGATCAAAGCAATTTTCATATATAGTCTCTGATGTTGGAAACACAGTCCTACAATGCTTTCCTAGGATGCAAGCTTCACACTCCAAATGATTGAATGATAGAGTAGGTAAGATCAGTTCAATTGCACGAGTATGAGGGTGACCCAATCTAGCATGCCAAGTACTGCTATCAATACTATCAGTAGCACTACTTAAACAAATAGAGTCAAAGGGTTTAGAGAGCTTAGTCGTTTGGAGATGGTAGAGCTCATTCCTGCTGTCTCCTCGGCCAATGACTTGTCCAGACTCCAAGTCTTGAAACTCCACTTCATTTGGCCTGAATACAACTTGGCAATTGAGATCCACAGTTGCTTTCTTCACAGATATCAGATTGGATGTGAACCGAGGTAGGTAGAAGGCAACTGAATCCTTCTCAAACAACTTCAGATTGCCTATCCCCTCTATTGGGATCTGATCACCATTAGCTATCCTGACACTCCCTGTGGTGGCTTTGATATTACTCATCAAACTCCTATCACTGATCATGTGATGGGTTGCTCCAGAATCCACTATAATAGGATTAGTAGCCTCTCCACCAACACTAGAGTGTCTCCTTTGCTTCCTGGTTGTAACCAAAGCTTGGATGTGCTCCATAAATGTCCCCCAATCCTTCCTCGTAATAGGACCATCAGCTCTTGATATCTCTGGTTCATTGGATTCCAATCTTTCTCCTACTCACTCACCCATGTAAGCTGAATAGGAGCATTCTTCTCTGACCATATGCTGTGTCACTACCTTGATCAGTATCCTTAGGTGCTTTTCCAGTCCGGCAGGTTGTATGTTTGTCTTCCCATACTTTCCCTTAGCTTTCTTGACCCTGGAAAGTTTCCTCACTCTTCCTTTCTTACGTCTCATACCACTCTTCTCACAAGCTGGTTGCTTCTTCAGTTTAGGACCACTTTGTTCTCTTTGAACCAAAGTACCTACAGCATCCGCATCAATCAGCTCTGACCACAAGTATCTGAGCTTCCTTGTCAGCTGATTGAACTCGTCCTTTCTCTGCTCTAAGTCTCTGATAACCTTCACAGCTACACAGACCCCCATCAGATTGAACTTGTTCCCAAACACTGCTTCAAGTCTCTCCCATATCTCCTTTGCGGCTTGACATTGCTTATACACTTCCACAAACGATTTTGAGAGAGATCTATGGATGATCTCAAGTGCTTTTATGTCTTCTCTGACCCACTTGTCTTCATCCTTCAGGTCATCTATCTGACCTTCCCCAGTAGTCATATCCTCAAAAGCTTCCACCTTTTCGTGACTACTCCACAAACCATGGCTTTTCAAAGCTGTTTCAACAGATCCGGACACCTCCTCATAGGTTATCCCTTCCTGCAACACTTTAATCACAGATCTAGACTTCACTTTCACTCTGTGGTCCTTGGTTTCCATTAGAACCTTTCACCCAAACCCAGAAAAATGAAGAACAGAAACCCAGAATCACCAAGAACACGAAGAACACCAAAAACCACCAAGAACAAAGAACCCAGATTTCGACAATACACACTCACCCCTTTGATGAACCTGGCTCTGATACCATATTCACTTTTGATTTAGTGAGTGTAAAGGCACGAGTTTAAGAGAGAAACAGATTGATTGTATGAGAGATTAGAGAGATTAGAGAGAATAAAGAGAATAAAGAGAGTAACGAGAGAGAGAGAGGCTTAAACTCGGTTTTTTATTAATGAAAATGAGAGAGTTACAACATATATAGAGTCAGATACAAGGGTTTTCGTGGAGGAATCAAAAGATGCTTGGGTATCTTCTTTTCTGACCACATAAACTCCTTTTAGCTCCTTCCTTGCTGGCCACAAAAGCTTCTTGTACTTTCCAGCTGTGCCAGCCTGTCCAAGACTCTCTCCTTATCCTTTCCAACGTCTATAGCAAGAGGATAAGGGTAAAGGTAACTTCTTCTTGATAGAAAAATTACCCGGGTAACTTTGGTAAGTTTTGGTCGAGGTTTGGTTGACCCAGAATGGTACGGCCTGTACGGCCTGTACGGACTGGTCGATCCAAACTCTCTCAAAACCTTCCCAAACCTTCTTTCTCTTCAGCCACATCAAACCCCACATCACTTCTCTTTATGTACTCACTCATTTCAACAAAGATAGGGCACTTCCTCTTGTCTTGCACGCCAAGTTAGGCAAGGTTGTACGGACAACCTTGTTCCACAAGCTTCACTTAAACAATGCTTATTCTTCTGATTGTATTGTCTTTTATCTCTTGATGTCTTCATGTCAACAACTTCTCCTTGTCATTTATTTCTTCATGTCAACAATTAGTGGCCTTTTTAACTGATAACAGATTGGAGGTGAAGCTGGGCATATAAAAGGCTTTAGAATCCTTATTAAACAACCTAAGATCACCTACTCCTTTAATTGGTACTTTTTCTCCATTAGCAATCATAACATTTACTAAGGCAGGAACAATATTTTTAATCAAGTTCAGATCCCTAATCATGTGGTGGCTAGCTCCTGAATCTATAACTAAGGGTTTTGACAACTCATAACCAGTTAAAGCATTCATGGAGATATCACTAGTTGAAGAATGTAAAGAACTACCAAGAGTGTTACCAGAGTTGTCCTTGAGGAGTTTGATGAGAGCCTCAATGTCAAATCGCTTGATGGCTTCATCTTGAGTGTTCCTCAAGGTTGAGCAGCTACTGGAAGCTAAAGTCTTTCCCTCACCAGCTGTATTGCTAGAGCGCATGGTCCCTGGAGCAGATGGTTCACCCATATTACCAGAGAAGTTTGCTCTTGCATCATTGTAGGGTGTCCTGAACTTCTGAGGTTTAAGATGAGGATGGAGGATCCAGCACTTGTCCTTTCCATGGCCTTTCTTCTTGCAGTGATCACAGACCGATATCTTCTTGTCTTCATGCTTGTAGAGGCCTTTTTTTGCAACACCTTCAGCCTAGTTCACTAGTACAAGTTCCCCTTTACCTCCAAACAGCCCCACTGATCCTTGCTCCTTCTGGATTTGAGCACACACCTCCTCCAAAGAAGGAAGCTTCTCTGCTCTTAACATGTGTTTGATTAGATTATTATAGCCTTGATTCAGGGTCAGCAACAAGGCAAAGACCTTGTCTTGCTCTCGCCTATCATTCAGGACAGTGGGATACACAGTAGATGGTCTTAGCATTTCTAACTCAGCCCACAAAGCTCTGAACTTGCCAAAGTGTTGATTGAAGTCCATGCTTTCCTGGTGAAGAGTGTTGATAGCCCTCTTGACTTCAAAAACTCGACATAGGTTTGAAATGTTGCCATATGTTGGAATAATGAAAGAAAGAGAAGAATAAGAAGAAGCAAGCTGGATTAAGGTTCAAACCGGGACAGAAAAGTAAGAAGATTTGAAGCTGTCTACAGTTCATCGAAAACCTAACCAGACTTGACTTGCAAGGCAAGGAGTGAGTGGGGAAGACCTTTTGGACGTGTCTGAATTTCTAGAAGTCAAGGAAATTCAGTTTGAAGGCAATTGGAACAATCTGGTTTGATTTAAGCAAGAAGAAGTCACATGGGGTGCATAAGGAGTTGTGTAGACATGTCACTGTCACCAAGGAAGGCTGTGCCTCTCCTCCTGTCCCTTTCACCTCCTCTGGACATGCCAGTCTGTCTACAACAGCCTGCTACACCAGTCTGTCCAGCCAGTTCTGAATCATCTTTGCATACACTATTATTAGTTTACTTTACCTCTTATATTGTTAGTTTAATGTGTTTGTAGTCTTGTGAGTTGTTTGTGTCTTGGCTATAAAGCCCCCACATGTAATTCACGAAATCTCTAAGGAGAATTGAGCCTCCTACTTCATTATTATCTCTGGTTCATACACTCTCATATTCTCTCTAACTCTCATACACTCTCTCATACTCAGAAACTCTCTTAAACTCTCTATAATCTCTCATACTCTCTGAAGTGAGAGTTGAGTCTCTCCTTTACCAAATCTCCTATTCTCTGGTTCCTATACTCTCTCAAGTCTCTTACTCTCAGCTTACACGAGCTCACACTCAACAACACTCTCAATCAAACTAAAATCTCTCATTCTCTCATTCAAGGCAATTCTGCCTCATACTTTTGTCTCTCATCCATTCTCCTGTTTTCTCTCATCCAGACTCTCACACACTTTCATTCTCACCATATTTCTTCTATTCTCACATGGTATCAGAGCATCAAAGCTCCTGAAAACATATTCTCATTTCCGCAAAATCTCTGTCAAAATTTCTCTTTAAAACTGCCTTGGATACATCTCTTTATCCACTGGTCCAAAGGTCTTCCAAGAAGGAAGAACCTCACCAGAACTCAAGATAAGGGAGTATATCAGTCTGTGAAACTCAAGGAAGCTCCAGAAAAGTCAAGCAAGCTTCATCCAAGATCAGTTTCTGATCCAGTTCTTTGAAACCAGTAACAACACTCTTTTGTCCACTGGTTCAAAACTCTCCAAGATGGAGACTGGCACTGAAATGGCGACCCCAGAGACTTCAAGGGGTCTAAAGAGGAATCCAACAAACCTCTTCCTGCCCAAAATGCTGAAGAAAACCCATGGAGAAAATTATTGTTGGAGCAAAGTCACTGACGAAGCATCAAAGCTAGGTTGTTCAAATTATTCTCTGGCCAATAAAGCTGAAGCTTATTATGTGATCCCCAAGACCCACGACCAGAAAGAGGATAGGAGGGATTTGAAGTGTGTCCCTGCCAAGAAGGAAGGAATAATTAAGAAGAGGTGTTGGATATACAATATACACCTCAAACCATTTCAGTTTCACTAAGCCCCCATGGGCTGGAGGTTCAAGAAACCAGCTCAGGTTCTTGATAAGCTGTGCCTCCTTCAATAAAGAGCAAGTTGCCCATGTGTTCAGAGCCTACAGAAGTACATTCCTGACCATGGAGATATTTGCCCACTACCCAACAACACTTTGGACACTGATTTTGTTCATTAACTCCCAAGATGGTAGAGAGGAACATTGGGGCTGTGGAGAGGTTTCTCAAGAGGTCTTACCTGAATCCAAGAGGGTGAAAAGGAGGTTTCCTCAAGAGAAAAGGCCATCACTAAACCAGGAGGGTCGGTGGTCCCAAGGTATTGGTTGTCATTGGCTCTCAGCTTCAAGCTTGACCATATACCCTCATTCTCAGGTCAAGCTTGAGGAGGGGTGTTAAATGAGAAGCCAATGCCATATTGTTCAAGCTGAAGCAAAGGAAACAAGTGGAGTTGAACAGGGATACTCTTGGCTGAGCAAAGAGAAGGCAGTTCACTAAAAAGATGGCTGTTGACTCTTTGCAAAGTCCCCCTATCAAGTCAGTTCTATAAGTAACTTTGCAAGGCCATTCTGAAGAAGGATGAAGTGAGGGATTCAAGTGCAAGCCAGGAGGACAGACACTCCTCATTATCATCCCAAATACATGTTGGCTTGATCTCAACCCATGAAGAAGGAAAGAAGTCAGAAACAAGGGAGAGACAAGCTGTGAAATAAGAAGAAGATTCAAATGGAACCAGTTGAGTGTGAAGCAGGAAAGGAGTGGCGCCCTTCCTGGCCAATAAAGTTGTCTAAACCTAGGCTGGATTGCTTGTACTCTTTTTCCCTATAATTAGGTTTTTAATGAGGCAAGTAATTTCAGTTCCAAGCTTGCCCAAGGATTCCTATGGTCAAGCTTGAGGGGGAGTGTTGGAATAATGAAAGAAAGAGAAGAATAAGAAGAAGCAAGCTGGATTAAGGTTCAAACCGGGACAGAAAAGTAAGAAGATTTGAAGCTGTCTACAGTTCATCGAAAACCTAACCAGACTTGACTTGCAAGGCAAGGAGTGAGTGGGGAAGACCTTTTGGACGTGTCTGAAGTTCTAGAAGTCAAGGAAATTCAGTTTGAATGCAATTGGAACAATCTGGTTTGATTTAAGCAAGAAGAAGTCACATGGGGTGCATAAGGAGTTGTGTAGACATGTCACTGTCACCAAGGAAGGCTGTGCCTCTCCTCCTGCCCCTTTCACCTCCTCTGGACATGCCAGTCTGTCTACAACAGCCTGCTACACCAGTCTGTCCAGCCAGTTCTGAATCATCTTTGCATACACTATTATTAGTTTACTTTATCTCTTATATTGTTAGTTTAATGTGTTTGTAGTCTTGTGAGTTGTTTGTGTCTTGGCTATAAAGCCCCCACATGTAATTCACGAAATCTCTAAGGAGAATTGAGCCTCCTCCTTCATTATTCTCTCTGGTTCATACACTCTCATATTCTCTCTAACTCTCATACACTCTCTCATACTCAGAAACTCTCTTAAACTCTATAATCTCTCATACTCTCTGAAGTGAGAGTTGAGTCTTTCCTTTACCAAATCTCCTATTCTCTGGTTCCTATACTCTGTCAAGTCTCTTACTCTCAGCTTACACGAGCTCACACTCAACAACACTCTCAATCAACCTAAAATCTCTCATTCTCTCATTCAAGGCAATTCTGCCTCATACTTTTGTCTCTCATCCATTCTCCTGTTTTCTCTCATCCAGACTCTCACACACTTTCATTCTCACCATATTTTCTCTATTCTCACACCATACACCGTTTGTAGTGTATCCCACAACTCTTTGGAGCTCTCACAATAGGAGTAAGCTGTCATGATAGATGGTTCCAAGCTGTTTTGGATGATTGACAGCACCATGAGGTCCTCCTGACCCCATTTGTTGTCGACAGCAACCACCATCTCCCCACCATCTTTGTCTTGGATGGTTTTTGTTGGAGCTTCTCCACTGGAAACATGTTCCCATAAGCCCCTTCCACCAAGTGCTGTCTTGGCCAACCTTGACCACAACAGATAGTTTCCCCCAGTTAGGGTTACTGGTATGACCACTAGTTTAGCATTATCCATCTTGAATAGCTTTTGTCCAGTGGGTAAAAGGGTGAATCAAGAATTTTCGAAATGAACCCAGATGTCCAGAAGAAAGTAACAAGCTTTTTGAAATAAACAGAGGGGAAACTGAAGGAGAAACTTAAGAAACAAAGAGAATCTCAACTGGAAGTATGAACTGGAGAAACAGAGTGAAGAAACAGAGTAAGAGAAACAGAGTGAAAAACAGAGAGATTTGCGGAAGATAATAGAGAGAATAAGGTCTCAAGAGCTTAAAAGCTCTGATACCATGTTAGTTTATGAGAATTATAGAGAGATTACGCCAAGAACAGATGAGATCTGCTCAAGAACATGAAGAACATGAAGAGAGAGAGAGATTTTCGAGAGAGAAGAGGGAGAATCAGAAACCATACTTCTTGTTTATTATAATTCGCCAAATAGAACAATATATAGGCATTACAAGTTTTGGACCATAACCTAAATCTAATGGCTGAGATAGCACTTGAGAATGAATGGCTAGGATGGCTGGAGAGTTTGAATCTGGTCAAGGGAAGGAAGGCTTGTGATTGGCTGTCCATAGGCTCCTCTGAATCTGGCCACTTCTCTGGCCAGATACATAGTCATGTAATTGAGGCATGTAGTTGAGGCATGTAGTCGAGACATGTAGTTGAGGCATGTAGTCGAGACATGTAGTTGAGGCATGTAGTCGAGACATGTAGTCAACTATATCACAGGACTATGTCAATGCACCTTCCTTGTACCTTCCTCAGTCTTGCACCTTCCTTGCTTATTAATGCTTCATCTCAACAAGTATGATGTATCAAATAGCTTCAATGTCACTGACTTGGCTCCTTTTGTTGTAGATGAACCTGATTTGAGGACAAATCCTTTTCAAGAGGGAGGGGATGATGTGATCATGGACCAGATCACTAAGGAGAACAAGGAGAGTCTAGATGAGCCACATGAAGCCACATTGCACCAGCACCCTGGTGATGATTCTCTAGCCATTCCTGAAGGTCCCATGACTCGTTCCAGAGTCAAGAAGCTTAAAGAGAATGTTGTTGGATTACTCACTTCACATCCACAACAAGAAAGTCTTGGACAAGGTCTGATCCGAGATGTCTTGATCACAATTAAAGCCATCTCTACATCAAGCTGAGTTAGTGTCTAGGCAAGACATGGGGTGCGTGCTCTTTTCCTTGCCTTTGGTTTTGTCCCACGAGTTTTTTCCGGAGGAAGGTTTTTAACGAGGCCACAACTTGTCTTCACATCACTTAGGCCCTATCTCGGTCCAAGGCTAAAGAAGTTTACATTTTTATTTCATTTAAAAGTTTATGTTAAAGTTAAACTATAGTTTCCTTTTTACTTATTTCTGAAACCCTAGAGAGCACGTTCTCGGTTTCTCCTTATTTAAACGGGTCTCTAAACCCTATTGTACTCATCCATCCTTTAATCAACGAGTTATCTTTTCTCCTTGACGGCTCTCTCTCTAAGACAAGTTGTCGAGTTTCTTCTGGTGTGTAGTATCCAGGAACCTAAGGGTGTTTGCTTGGTGTGTTATATCCGAGTTATTCATCTAGGAGTATCAAGAGATCTTATCATCCCTCTTGTGTCACCAATCGATCCACAACCTTGAAGAACTTGAGCATCCGGCGCATCCCTCTTGGATCTATCCATTCCCATCAACCAAAGAGCATCCGGCGCATCATCTTATTCTTCTTGTCTTGTTTTGTCTTTAAATATACATTGTATGGATCCCAAATTTGTTGGAATTCATGAGTGTTTGTCTGATGTCAAGAGAGTACTCAGTTAACTTGTAACTGAATCCTCTTCAACCATACAACAAGAACTCACCATTCAAAGGAAGAGACAACCAACTGGTGGTTGAATCCTCTTAAACAGCCTACACTATAACCAAGATCCTAGACAGCAAACTGGTTATGTGTGGCAAAGAATCTCTAGTTTGAATCTATCCTTCTGAGGTAACACAACACTTTGAGTTTGTGTACCTAAGATGAATAAGATTTAGAATCA
This sequence comes from Moricandia arvensis, assembly GCA_905132765.1. Classification (NCBI taxonomy): domain Eukaryota; kingdom Viridiplantae; phylum Streptophyta; class Magnoliopsida; order Brassicales; family Brassicaceae; genus Moricandia; species Moricandia arvensis. Next base: position 20,765 of record CAJHQP010004498.1, on the reverse strand, counting down.
GTAATCTAGAGTTTAAGAAAGTAGATAAAGAAGATTTTAGAGTGAGTTTTACAAGTATTAAGCTGCCTTAAGAGAGATAGAGTTAAGGCAGCCTCTAAACCATAATGCTTGACTCCTTACATTGTGAATATTGTTTAGACACAAGAAAGAGAGAGAGATCACACGAAATTAGAGAGAGAAACTTGTGTTTTTATTCTGGTTAAATGTTACAAGTGATGGAGAAGCCTTTAAATAGGCAATACACATGATTAAACAATTACTAAAACATGAAAACATAAACAAATAATTCTTTAGAGAATGAGAAGAGGCCAAAGGGGATACAGCCAAGGTATGGCTCGTCCAGGAAGAGAAGAAAGGGACAAGAGGCAGGGTGTGGTCTCCATGGTGATAGTGACAGGTCTGCTACAACTCCTTATGCACCCATGTGACTTTTCTCTGCCTAATTCAAACCTGATCCTTCCTTTTGAATTCAAACTGAGTAGCCTATGTTTTGTGGAGCTTAGCAACGTCCCTTAAGCCTTCCCACTTCTTTTCTTGCCTTTCAAGGTAAGTTAGGTCAAGATGATTGCTTGTGGAGCACGTCTGTACGGACATAACCAAATTGGCTTCTCTTGATGAACTCTCTTTAAATCATCAGCCAGCTTCTTCGTCTGGTCATTCCTTTCTTTATTTTAACATTCCCCCTCAATCTTGGCCATAGTAGATCCTTGGGCAAGCTTGGAACTGAGAGCACTTGCCTCATTAAAAACCTAAGTATGGAAAACCTCTTGGGATAAAACCATACTTAGGGAAAAATAGTGCAACCACCCTCAGCCTAGGGATTGGCCAGTGGGTTTATGTGTCTTATGATCAAGTTTAGGGACTCATAAACCCTGGATCATGGCCTTACTTCAATGGCAAGCAGGCACCAATGCCTTCCTTGCTTCACACTCAAAACTGCTTGGAACTCTCCATGTGGCTGGTTCTTTGTCTCCCCCTTTCTTCTGACATCCTGCCATCATCAAAGGGTTTCATCCATGACAAGACTCTTCTCATGAGCTCCAAGTACCTGATTCAAACAATGCACACACACTTGCATCAATTCTCTAGGGGAAAACCTATTTAAACAAGAATAAGTATAATTTAGGTACTTCCCTTGCATAAGAAGATGTACACTGGCTTCTCATATTAACACCCCTCCTCAAGCTTGACCTGATAATGAGAGTATGTGGTCAAGCTTGAAAGATGAGAGCCAGTTATGATCACCAATCCCCTGAGACCACAGCCCTCTTGGCTTGAATTGTGGCCTTTTCTCTTGAGTGTACTTCCTGTCCACCCTCTTGGCATCAGGTAAGTCACTTCTGAGCAATCTCTCCACTGCTCCATTCATCCTCACAACCATCTTGGGAGTTAATGGACACAATCAGTGTCCAAAGTGTTGATGGGCAGTGGGCAATCTCCATGGTCAGGAATATACATCATGTGTAGGCTCTGATCAACATGGGCAGCCTGTCAACAAACACTAAGACAAGAATCAGTAGACAACAAGAGATCAGATCATGGGATTTCACCAAGTCTGATCTTTAAAGCACATTTCAAATAAGAAATGGACAGATATATTCATGATTCTATCCAAGCAACACTCTCTGAATCCTAATCAACAAGACTAAGCATTCAGGCAACAACACAATCAATTCTCCTAAGGACAAAAGCAAGACTATTCTTTCAAGACAGCTTAACTTCAAGACAGTTTAACAACCTTAGGCATATTCTAAACAAGATTGTGAGAATATAGATTTAAATAACCAGAGTATAAGTAGAGAGTAGAGAATGATGTAACCAGAGTATTAGTAGCCAGAGAATGGGAGAATGATGGAGAATAAGTAACCTGGAGAATTAGAGAATTGAGAATTGAGAATATATAATACAGAATTGCTCAAGAGTTCTACTGGACAGAGTTTTGCTCTGTTTTCTTGAGTTTTGCGGAAGCATAAACAGCCAGGAGCATCCAATACTCATCAAGAGTTTGGTGCTTTATTAGCTGAAACATAATGGACCATTGAACAATTAATTTGCTCACTGATCTTAGACATGTGCCACTAGAATAACTCATGAACTGATGTTTCCTAGGGCTTGCAACAAGAGAACCAACAGAATAACACATGAACAAGTGTTTTCTGTGGCTTAGACAACAATGAATCCAATGGATCAAAACAGTTTGTCTACTGGTCAAAGAGATGCTCCATTAAAAGAAAGCTATTATCCAATGGATAAAGCATAATGGTGAAGCATTTTTGAAATCTTTCTCTCCCTCAAGCTTGATTCAAGATACTAACAAGTATTGACCAAGCCTAACACATATCAGTGTTGACATGAAGAAATAAATGACAAGGAGAAGTTGTTTACAAGAAGACATGAATAGCAGAGTAGAAGAGATCAAGGCAAGAGGAGCATCCAGAATGATCAAGTATAAACTAATCACTTGTCCGTACAGTTAGGTCAAGGAGTGACCTAACGTGGCTTGCAAGACAAGGGAAGGTGTAACTTGAGAAGAAAGGAAGCTTAATCTATTCAGAACCAAAGGAGGATGTTGACAAGAAGCAAAGAGACGTTGGGGGATAAGTCACATGCTGAAGAATTCAAATGGAGAGAGGGGGGGACCATTAGTCACCTGTCACTTTCCAACAAGGCTGGATGTGCCCCTGCTATTCTTCAGACTGCTCAGACCCATTTGTTTAATCTTTTCTCTGCTCAACTTGTCTGAATTTTTTATTAGTTGTTTTGTTTTGTTTGCCTATTAATAGACTTGTACTCAGAAACCACATTAAGCAAGGAAATCATTTCTCTCCTTCTCTCTCTTTACATTTCGAAATCTCCTCTCTCTCTCTCTCTCTTGTTCTTCAGTTTCCAGCAAGTAAACTCTCTCTAAATCTCTTATTCTCACATGGTATCAGAGCACTTATGCTCTTGAGACCTATTCTTCTTCATTCTTATACTTAACTTTCGCAAATCTCTGAGTTTTCTTTTCTATTTTTGGCAAAGTTCAACTTGTTCTTCAGCTGTTTTTCATTTCCAGCTCCAGAAATTGCCAAAAATGGAAAATACCAAAGTAAACATTTCAGTTACTCTCAAGGGAGATAACTATCTTTTATGGTCAAGGCTTGTCAAGACAGCCTTGGGAGGATGAGGTCTCTGGTTCTATGTGACAGAAGACCAACCATCAAAGAAGACCATCCTAGGAGAGGATGGTACTAAAGTGGTGTTGGCTGGCGAGGACAAATGGGGTCAGGAGGACCTCATGGTGTTGTCTATCATTCAGAACAGCCTTGAAGCTTCAATCCTGGAAGCTTACTCCTACTGTGAGACCTTCAAAGAGTTGTGGGATACACTTAGGAAGGTGTATGGTAACATGTCTAATCTGAACAGGGTGTTTGAAATCAAGAAAGAGATCAACAACCTGAAACAAGATGAAGGAGAGTTCAACCAGCATCTTGGAAAATTTAGAAGCTTATGGTCAGAGCATAACATGCTAAGACCAAGTTCTAGTGATCCTGAAGTCTTAAGAGAAAGGCAAGAACAAGATGTGGTCTTTAGTTTGCTACTCACTCTAAATCCATCATACAGTCAGCTAATCAAGCATGTTCTTAGAGAAGACAAGCTCCCAAGTGTAGAAGGTGTGTGTGCGCTTATCCAGCAAGAACAAGCTACACACACACTCTTTGAGAAGGAAATGAAGTCAGGTTATCCTACAAAAAACACGCTAAGAGAGAATGGGAAAGTTGTGTTGTTTCATGAGTACAAGAGGACTAAGAAACAACATAGAAGAAATTTTTTGAAACAAAGGAAGATGGATATTAGGATGGCCAGGAATTTGCTCAAGCAGATTGAACCTCAGACATTTGAAGGAAAGACCATGTATTCTGCCTTCAGTAGTTATTCAAATGAAGAAGGAGCGTGGAGAAGTGCAGATGGTGCTACCAGAACTGATGACTCAGTGACCAGGAGTGATCTGAATGACTTCATTAGAGCTGCCAAGGCCATCATCTCAGCTAAGAAGGCAGGTACAGACTCTAAACCTATCATTATAGATTCAGGAGCTAGTCACCATATGATTAGTGATAGGAATCTGATTAGTGATGTAAAGCCAGCCTCAGGGAATGTAATTATAGCCAATCGAGATAAGGTTAAGATAGAAGGGATAGGGAACCTTAGGTTGTTTGATAGAGAATCATCTGCCTTATGTATGCCTCAGTTTACTTCTAACTTGCTATCAGTAAGGAAGGCTACAGTTGATTTGAGTTGTCAAGTGCTATTTAGACCTGATGATGTTGAGTTTCAAGACCTAAAGACAGGGCAGGTGATTGGAAGAGGACACAGTCATGATGAACTCTATCATCTCAAAAGTACAGAACCATCTTCTTCTATCTACATGATCAGTACTTCTCTGGGAGTTGATGGCACTACATGGCATGCCAGGTTGGGACATCCTCATGTTAAAGCTTTAAGCCTAATGCTTCCTGGTGTGGTGTTTAAAAATGATGGATGTGAAGCATGTATCTTGGGGAAGCATTGTAGGACAGTCTTTCCAAGGTCAAGTACAATCTATGAGAAGTGCTTTGACCTTGTTCATTCTGATGTCTGGACTGCTCCTTGTCTGTCTAGAGAGAATCACAAGTACTTTGTGACTTTTATTGATGAGAAGTCTAAGTACACTTGGGTGACACTGATCCAGTCTAAAGACAGAGTGCTTGAAGCTTTCAAGAATTTCCAGACCCATGTTCTCAACCATTTCAGTGCCAAAATCAAGATTCTTAGGTCAGATAATGGTGGAGAGTATACAAGTCAAGCCTTCAAGCAGTGTCTAGCTCAGCATGGGATCATACATCAGACAAGCTGTCCTTATACTCCACAACAAAATGGAGTAGCTGGGAGGAATAATAGTTATTTGATGGAAGTGGCAAGGTCAATGATGTTCCATACTAATGTTCCAAAGAGGTTTTGGAGTGATGCTGTGATGGCAGCTTGTTATCTGATCAACAGGATTCCCACTAAGATTCTTAATGATTTGTCTCCGTTTGAGGTACTAAACAACAACAAGCCCTCTTTGGATCATCTGCGTGTATTTGGATGCCTCTGCTTTGTGTAGATACCAGGGGAAAAGAGGAGCAAGTTAGATGCCAAAAGCTCAAAAGCTATGTTCATTGGATACTCTCCAACACAAAAGGGTTATAAGTGTTATGATCCAGTGGCAAGAAGGGTTCTAATATCAAGAGATGTGAAGTTTGTGGAGACTAAGGGTTATTATGATGAGAAGAGTTGGGATGAGGTGAAGAATCTATCTCAATCAGCCTCAGATAAAGCAATCAATTTGAGAAGGGTAATGGAAAGCCTTGGCATCAGTATACCAGAAGAGAGGGTTGTACCTGTTCATGAGACCAGACAAGGTCCTCACACGCCACCAAGTGAAGAGATGAGTGAGGAGCCTGAAGATGAAGCTGTTGAGGTTACTTACCTTGATCCTGAAGGGGGGAACCAAACTGAACAACAACATGTACCACAAGGAAGTTCAGTTTCTCATAATCAAGATGAGCAACAAGAAGGGTTAGTGGTGAATGAGGATCAGTCTAAGGATGATGAGGAAGCACCAGCTGTGGATGGAAATGTTCAGACACAACCATTGAGAAGGAGTACCAGAATCCGAAATCCTCCTTCCAATTGGATCAACACACGAGTTTACTTCAACTCACAAGCAGTAGCTCATCCTATACAAGCAATGTGTTCTTTGGCTCAGTATCCACAAGAACATGTAGTGTTCATTGGTGAATTGGATCAAGAGTATATCCCAAGGACATATGAAGAAGCTATGGAGCACAAGGAGTGGAGAGATTCAGTTGGAAATGAAACCAATGCAATGACAGTGAATGATACCTGGTATGAAGCTGAGCTTCCTAAAGGCAAAAAAACAGTGACAAGCTGTTGGATCTTCACCATCAAGTACAATGCTGATGGAACAGTAGAGAGGCGCAAGGCAAGGCTAGTAGCAAGGGGGTTTACACAGACAAATGGGGAAGACTACCATGATACTTTTGCACCAGTGGCAAAACTACACACCATAAGGATCATTATCTCTTTAGCAGTCAACTTGGAGTGGGATCTATGGCAGATGGATGTGAAGAATGCCTTCCTACAAGGAGAGCTGGAATATGAAGTCTACATGAGACCACCTACTGGCCTAGAACACCTTGTCAAACCTGGAAATGTTCTTAGACTGAAGAAAGCTATCTATGGGTTGAAACAATCACCAAGGGCTTGGTATCACAAGCTCAGCACCACTCTCAATGGAAGAGGTTTTGTGAAGTCTGAAGCTGATCACACTCTCTTCACTCTCACCAGTCAAAGAGGAATTGTGGTGATCCTAGTGTATGTGGATGATATCATCATCACAGGGAGTGACAAGGAAGGTATCCTCTTAACTAAAAGCTTTCTTAAAACCTCATTTGATATCAAAGACTTGGGTGAGTTAAAGTTCTTCTTAGGGATTGAGATATGCCGGTCTAAAGAAGGACTGTTCTTATCCCAAAGGAAGTACACACTTGATTTGTTGAATGAGGCAGGTGATCTAGGAAGAAGAACAGCCAAAAATCCACAAGAAGATGGCTATAAGGTGTTGCGTGAGGGGGAGTTTGAGGACAAACCTTATGAAGATGTCAAGCACTATAGGAGAATGGTTGGAAAGCTCATCTACCTTACCATCACTAGACCAGACGTTTGTTTTGCAGTCAATCAAGTCAGTCAGCATATTCAAACACCCAAGATACATCACTGGAACATGGTGGAGAGGATCTTGAGATATCTAAGAGAAGCACCAGGACAAGGAGTATGGATGGGTTGCAACAAGAACACAGAGATTGTGGGGGTATTGTGATGCAGATTGGGCTGGTGATAGAGTAGACAGGAGGTCTACAACAGGCTATTGCACTTTCATTGGAGGAAACTTAGTCACTTGGAAGAGCAAGAAGCAGAAGGTGGTATCATGTTCCAGTGCTGAGGCTGAATATAGAGCAATTAGGAAGCTTACTAGTGAACTCATTTGGAACAAGAACCTACTAAGAGACTTGGGTATAGAGACTACATCACCAATCACAATGCATTGTGATAATCAAGCTGCAATACACATAGCATCCAACAATGTGTTTCATGAGAGAACCAAACACATTGAGGTGGATTGTCATAAGGTTAGGCAGGCTGTGGAGCAAAGGATCATCCTACCATGCTATACAAGAAGTGAAGACCAGTTAGCTGATATCTTCACAAAGGCTGCAAGTACTAAAGTCTGTGAATTCATTCATCCAAAGCTTGGACTCATAGACCTCATATGTCACTGATCTCCCCTCCATGAAGTGTTCTACTCTTTTTTTTTGGCTTGGGTTTTCTCCCAAGTGGTTTTACCTAGCTGAGGTCTTAATGAGGGAATGCTTCATGGCTTCCAAGCTTGACCAGTCCCTATATTCAAGCTTGAGGGGGAGTGTTGACATGAAGAAATAAATGACAAGAAGAAGTTGTTGACAAGAAGACATGAATAGCAGAGTGGAAGAGATCAAGGCAAGAGGAGCATCCAGAATGATCAAGTATAAACTAATCACTTGTCCGTACAGTTAGGTCAAGGAGTGACCTAACGTGGCTTGCAAGACAAGGGAAGGTTTTAACTTGAGAAGAAAGGAAGCTTAATCTATTCAGAACCAAAGTAGGATGTTGACAAGAAGCAAAGAGACGTTGGGGGATAAGTCACATGCTGAAGAATTCAAATGGAGAGAGGGGGGGACCATTAGTCACCTGTCACTTTCCAACAAGGCTGGACGTGCCCCTGCTATTCTTCAGACTGCTCAGACCCATTTGTTTAATCTTTTCTCTGCTCAACTTGTCTGAATTGTTTATTAGTTGTTTTGTTTTGTTTGTCTTTTAATAGACTTGTACTCAGAAACCACATTAAGCAAGGAAATCATTTCTCTCATTCTCTCTCTTTACATTTCGAAATCTCCTCTCTCTCTCTCTTGTTCTTCATGTTCTTCAGTTTCCAGCAAGTAAACTCTTTCTAAATCTCTTATTCTCACAATCAGAGAGGGATGTTGAACAAAAGGGGTTCACTTGATAGAGAAAGATTAGAGGATTGGAGAAGGTTTGGATTTGGGGTGTCTATACATCTCCGTACAGTTTGGCCGTACAAGGCCGTACAAAAGTTACCCGGGTGAACTTGGTCAAAAGTTACCCGAGGTAAATGTAACTCGACCAAAAGTTACATTTACCATTTACCACCCCAACTCAAGCTTGGTTCGCGGATAAGGAAGACCAAAGGAAGAGCTGTGGACAGGCTGGCTCATGTGGCTAAGAAAGGAAGAGCATCTGGTCAAGATTCCTTTGGCATCTCGCGTGTGAAGCTTCTCGTCCAAGTATTCAAATTAGGCGCCTAAACGAGCCTTGACTTCACACGCTTAGTCTTCTATCCGTTGAAACCTTATCCCCTTGTTGCCCTAAGCTTTCCTCTATATATTGTAACCCTCTTCTCGAAATATTAATCAATCAAGCAACTCATTTCATTTCTCTTAGTCTCTCTAGTCTCTCGGTTCATCCGAAATGGGTTCTTAGATCCAAATCTCTTAAAGTCTCTTTCTTTAGTCTCGAATCCTCTAAATCTCTTCTTCTTTACTTATTCTACTCAGATTCTACTCTAAATTTCATGGTAGAGTTCGTTCATACAAAGTTTCATCCTTTTGTTCTTTAAAGTTCAAAGTCTCAACCTTTTGTTCCGGGAATGGAGAATAAGAAGACTACAGTCATTCCGGTTACCCTGAAGGGAGGAAACTACCTTCTTTGGTCTCATGTTGTGAAGACAGCCGTGGGAAGTAAGGGTATCTGGAGTCAAATCCTTGAGAGTGAAGCTCCAAAACTCATTACTCGTGAAGGCGACAAAGAGGTGGTGGTTTGTGATGAAGTGAAGTGGATCCAGGAGGACAAACTGGTGATATCCATTCTCCAGAGCTCACTGGATCCGTCGATCTTAGAAGCCTACAGCTACTGTGAGAAAGCTAAGGATCTATGGGATACACTTCAAAAGGTGTATGGAAACATCTCAAACCTCACCCGGGTGTTTGAGATCAAGAGAGCTATCAATAACTTAGCCCAAGAAGACATGGAGTTTACCAAACACTTGGGAAAGTTTAGAGCTTTGTGGTCAGAACTTGAGATGCTGAGGCCTAGTACTACTGATCCAGATGAGCTTACTGAGAGACGTGAGCAAGACAAGGTCTTTGGCTTATTGCTTACTCTCAATACTACCTATAACGATCTCATTAAGCACATCCTTAGATCCGAGAAACTCCCAACCCTTGAAGATGTGTGTGCTCAGATCCAGAAGGAACAAGGATCTTTGGGGCTCTTTGGAGGGAAGGGGGAGCTAACTCTGGCAAATCAAGCCGAGGTGCCTCAAGCAAACAAAGCTCACAAGTATGAAGACCGGAGGTTCACTGGAAACTATGAAGAAAGGAGGTTTGGGGGAAACTGTGATCATTGCAAGAGGCATGGACACAAGAAGAGCCAATGCTGGATTCTCCATCCTCACCTCAAGCCGGCCAAGTTCATGAAGGAAAGGGAGGCTCGTGCAAATGTCCAACTTATGGTACAAGTTATCAAACTGGGGCAGGAACCTCTAACCGGGCCAATGAAGCAGAAGGGCGTGAAGGTAGTGAGAGCAAGGCGTTGGTGACCTATACTGCCCATCAAACACGACCCAATGAGCATGAGTTCATCCGCCGATCTGAGATGGATGCTCTCATCAAAATGCTCAAGGATAATGGTAACAATCTTGGTAATATTAGTGGATACTCATTTGGAGCATATAGGATTGATAGTACTGCTAAAACTAATAGTGCCTACACCCATTCTAGGATGCTTGGTCAATCTCACACTGCTCATAACATGTCTAAACCTTTGATAGTAGATTCAGGTGCATCTCATCATATGATCAGTGATACTAGTCTTATTAGAGACATTGAACCTGCGCATGGACATGTAATGATTGCTAATGGAGATAGGATACCAATAAGGGGTGTGGGCAAGTTGAAACTGTTTGACAAGGAATCTAAAGCTTTCTATATGCCTGAGTTTACTTCAAACTTACTTTCTGTCAAGAAGTGTACCACTGATATGCATTGCAAAGTTATCTTTAGTCCTAATGATGTGAAGTTTCAGGATATTGAGAGCAAACGGTTGATTGGGCAAGGAGTAACCAAAGGAGACCTTTTTATGCTTGAAGAACTTAGTTCTGTGCCTGATCATAATTGCTCGTTTACTTCTGTTCATGTTTCTGCTTTGAATAAGAATGCTTTGTGGCATGCTAGACTAGGACATCCTCATGTTAAATATTTAAACTTAATGGTTCCAGGTGTTGTGTTTGAGAATAATGATTGTGAAGCTTGTATTTTAGGCAAGCATTGTAAGACTGTTTTTCATAAATCCACAACCATCTATGAACATTGCTTTGATCTGATTCACTCTGATGTTTGGACTGCACCTTGTTTTTCTAGGGAGAATCACAAGTATTTTGTAACATTCATAGATGAGAAGTCTAAATACACCTGGATAACCTTGATCCCATCTAAAGATAGGGTGCTTGATGCATTTAGAAATTTTCAGAACTATGTGACTAACCAGTTTAATGCCAAGTTGAAAATTTTTAGATCAGATAATGGAGGGGAGTATACCACCCAAGCATTCAAACATCATCTATCTCAACATGGCATACTCCACCAGACAAGTTGCCCCTATACCCCTCAACAGAATGGAGTAGCCGAGAGGAAGAACAGTGGTGTGACCACCATTGGGTCAAATGAAACCTCCAATCAATCCAATTGCCAAGACGCCAAGGAACCAGAGGAGGAGGCTTACCAGGGAGATATCCAGGAGCTGATGGAGGAACTAGAACAAGTAGATCCCTATGTAGCGGACTGGATGAGTGGAGAGGAAGAGATGGACCAGAATGCAGCTCAAGATGACTTGATCTTCTCAGTTGGACCGATTACAAGATCAAAGACAAAAGCTCAGAGCCAAGCTTTACTAGCTCTGCTTGAGCACGTGAGACAAGAGGAGGAATCAATCAAGAGTGAAGAACCAGCATGTTGGTTTAATGTGATTTCGATTTGTACTTAATTTGAACCAGCAAACCAAAGACAATTAGAATTAGTATTTTCGATTGATAGTAGTAAACCAATTTCAGTTGGGTTTAGGGTTAGGGTTAGACAAAACCAAAACCAATTCGGTTTAGGTTTAGGGTTAGACAAAACCAAAACCAACTCGGTTTAGGTTTAGGGTTAGATGTAGCTCTCTATTTAAGCAAGCGCCGCAGGCAGCTTGAAACTCATTCAATAAACTCGACATCTCTGAGGCATCCCCATCGCCAAGGAGAGCAGTTCATCATCATATCTGAGTGCTAGTAGCCTCTTGATCAACCCTCTATCCATCCCCTTCAATTGATCCGTGGAGAACAAGCCTATCCAGGCTGCACCAAACAGGCACCTTATGGAGGTTGCTCGGTCCATGATGTTTCAAGCAAATGTCCCCAAGCGGTTTTGGAGTGATGCAGTGTCTACAGCTTGTTATCTCATCACCAGAACACCAACGAGGATCCTGGACAACCAGTCTCCATTTGAGGTCTTGAACAAACATAGACCAACCCTGGATCACCTTCGGGTCTTTGGTTGCCTATGTTTTGTTCCAAGACCGGGAGAGTTGAGAAACAAACTGGAGGCAAAGAGCACTAAGGGGATGTTTATTGGATATTCACCGACTCAGAAAGGTTATAAGTGCAATGATCCTATAACCAGAAGAGTTCTGGTAACAAGGGAAGTAAAGTTCATTGAAGAAAGGGGGTATTATGAAGAAAAGAACCAGGCAGAGTTAAAGGACCTTGCATCTGACAAAGCAGCTAACTTTAGGATCATACTAGAGAGTCTTGGGATCAATCTCTCCCAGGATCCTAAGACTGGAGGAGAACAACCACAAGGTCCCCCCAACAGTGAAGAAGAACAAGCTCCCCACTTCGACCATGAGGGGGGAAATGAACCAGAAGATCAACTAGAAGTTGGAGAGGACTCTGGTTCTCATGATCAAAGTGTGGACCAAGAGGAAGAAATGGTGAACGAGGAGGAAGAAGGGTCAGTTCAAGATGGAGGCCAGAACCAAGATCAAGAACCAGCTGTTGAACAACAACTAAGGAGGAGCACTAGGATCAGGAATCCACCAACCAATTGGGTGAACACTAGAGTGTATTATAATGCTTAGGCAGTAGAGCATCCTGCTCAAGTTTCCTGCTCTCTTGCCCACTATCCTGAAGAACACTTTTTCTTCATGATGAATCTGGATGATAGCTACATTCCTCGGTCTTATGAGGAAGCAATGAAGGACAAAGAATGGAGAGAGTCAGTAGGAGCTGAAGCAACCGCAATGATCAAGAATGATACTTGGTATGAGAGTGAATTACCAAGAGGGAAGAAGGCAGTGTCTAGTAGATGGATCTTCACAATCAAGTATCTTGCAAATGGGAAGATAGACAGAAAGAAGACTCGGTTAGTAGCAAGAGGGTTTACCCAAACCTATGGTGAAGACTATCTTGATACGTTTGCCCCAGTTGCAAAACTCCACACCATCAGGATAGTTCTTTCAATAGCAGTCAACCTTAAGTTGGGACTTTGGCAGATGGATGTGAAGAATGCATTTCTTCAAGGGGAACTTGAAGACGAGGTCTACATGTATCCTCCACCAGGGTTGGAGCAGTTGGTCACGGAAGGAAATGTTCTTAGACTGAAGAAAGCTATCTATGGCCTTAAACAATCGCCAAGGGCTTGGTACAACAAGTTGAGCACAACCTTGAATGGAAGAGGCTTCAAGAAATCCGAGCTAGACCACACTCTCTTCACCCTCACCACTCCATCAGGTATCATTGTTCTTCTAGTGTATGTTGATGATATCATCATCACTGGAAGTGACAAAGAAGGTATTCAACTCACCAAATATTATTTGAAGTCTGTGTTTGAAATCAAAGACGTAAGAGATGAAATACTTTCTTGGAATAGAGATATGTAGGTCCAAGGAAGGTTTGTTCTTGTCTCAAAGGAAATATACACTTGATCTTTTGAAAGATGCATGTATACAAGGAGGGAAGACATTCAAGACACCTTTGGAGGATGGATACAAAGTTCCTCGTGAGGGGGAGATAAAAGACAGTCCACCATTCCAGGATGCCAAGCTTTATAGAAAGCTTGTTGGTAAGTTGATCTACCTAACTATCACACGACCTGATATATGTTTTGTTGTGAACCAGGTAAGTCAACACATGCAAGGACCAAGGGAACATCACTGGAACATGGTGAACCGTCTCCTCATGTACCTGAATGGATCACCAGACCAAGGAGTCTGGATGGGATGCAATGAGAGCACTGAAGTGGTAGGGTATTGTGATGCGGATTGGGCTGGAGACAGGATGGATAGGAAGTCTACTACTGGATATTGCACATTCATTGGTGGGAATCTTGTCACTTGGAAGAGCAAGAAGCAGAAGGTGGTCTCTTGCTCGAGTGCTGAAGCTGAGTATAGAGCCATGTTGAAGCTTACAAACGAGCTGGTTTGGATCAAGGGTATACTGAAGCACTTAGGAATTGAGCAGGCCACACCTATGACAATGCACTGTGACAACCAAGCAGCCATCCACATTGCATCCAACTCGGTGTTCCATGAAAGGACGAAGCATATTGAAGTCGATTGCCATAAGGTAAGGCAGATGATTGTTTCTGGACACATTCTACCTTGCTTTACCAGAAGTGAAGATCAGTTAGCCGATGTCTTCACCAAGGCAGCCAGGTAGAAAACTATAGAGTCCATCCATACCAAACTTAGACTCTCAGACCTCACCAAACGAGGTTGATCCCCTTGCCATGGGGTCTTTACTCTTTTCGTACTTGAGGTTTTATCCCTAAGGAGGGTTTTCTTTGATAAGGTTTTTAATGAGGAAGATCTCATGGCATTCCAAGCTTGACTTGTTCCACATGGTCAAGCTTGAGGGGGAGTGTTGAACAAGAGTGGTTCACTTGATAGAGAAATATTAGAGGATTGGAGAAGGTTTGGATTTGGGGTGTCCGTACATGTCCGTACAGTTTGGCCGTACAAGGCCGTACAAAAGTTACCCGGGTGAACTTGGTCAAAAGTTACCCGAGGTAAATGTAACTCGACCAAAAGTTACATTTACCATTTACCACCCCAACTCAAGCTTGGTTCGCGGATAAGGAAGACCAAAGGAAGAGCTGTGGACAGGCTGGCTCATGTGGCTAAGAAAGGAAGAGCATCTGGTCAAGATTCCTTTGGCATCTCGCGTGTGAAGCTTCTCGTCCAAGTATTCAAATTAGGCGCCTAAACGAGCCTTGACTTCACACGCTTAGTCTTCTATCCGTTGAAACCTTATCCCCTTGTTGCCCTAAGCTTTCCTCTATATATTGTAACCCTCTTGTCGAAATATTAATCAATCAAGCAACTCATTTCATTTCTCTTAGTCTCTCTAGTCTCTCGGTTCATCCAAAATGGGTTCTTAGATCCAAATCTCTTAAAGTCTCTTTCTTTAGTCTCGAATCCTCTAAATCTCTTCTTCTTTACTTATTCTACTCAGATTCTACTCTAAATTTAAAGGGAGAGAGGATTTATTTAAACAAAACAGAGATAAAAGAGGTGAGTTTAATCCCAAAGAAGAGCAACCTTGCTCTGATACCATGTTGGAATTCATGAGTGTTTGTCTGATGTCAAGAGAGTATTCAGTTAACTTCTAACTGAATCCTCTTCAACCATACAACAGGAACTCACCATTCAAAGGAAGAGACAACCAACTGGTGGTTGAATCCTCTTAAACAGCCTACACTATAACCAAGATCCTAGACAGCAAACTGGTTATGGCAAAGAATCTCTAGTTTGAATCTATCCTTCTGAGGTAACACAACACTTTGAGTTTGTGTACCTAAGATGAATAGGATTTAGAATCAGTAATCTAGAGTTTAAGAAAGTAGATAAAGAAGATTTTAGAGTGAGTTTTACAAGTATTAAGCTGCCTTAAGAGAGATAGAGTTATGGCAGCCTCTAAACCATAATGTTTGACTCCTTACATTGTGAATATTGTTTAGACACAAGAAAGAGAGAGAGAGCACACGAAATTAGAGAGAGAAACTTGTGTTTTTATTCTGGTTAAATGTTACAAGTGATGGAGAAGCCTTTAAATAGGCAATACACATGATTAAACAATTACTAAAACATGAAAACATAAACAAATAATTCTTTAGAGAATGAGAAGAGGACAAAGGGGATACAGCCAAGGTCTGGCTCGTCCAGGAAGAGAAGAAAGGGACAGGAGGCAGGGTGTGGTCTCCATGGTGATAGTGAGAGGTCTGCTACAACTCCTTATGCACCCATGTGACTTTTCTCTGCCTAATTCAAACCTGGTCCTTCCTTTTGAATTCAAACTGAGTAGCCTATTTTTTCTGGAGCTTAGCAACGTCCCTTAAGCCTTCCCACTTCTTTTCTTGCCTTTCAAGGTAAGTTAGGTCAAGATGATTGCTTGTGGAGCAAGTCTGTACAGACATAACCAAATTGGCTTCTCTTGATGAACTATCTTTAAATCATCAACCAGCTTCTTCTTCTGGTCATTCCTTTCTTTATTTTAACAAAATTAAGCAAGGAACATCATTCCTCTTTATTCTAATTTCGTGGCTCTCTCTCTCCTCACTCTCTCTCTCACGAATTCTCTCCTTCTTCTCTCTAGTTCTTCCTGTTCTTCAACTTCCTCACAAAACCAGACACTAAATCTACTTATTCTAACATGGTATCAGAGCTAAAACGCTCTTGAAACCTCTCTTTACTTCCGCAAAGCATTCTACTCTAATCTCTGTTCGAATTTCTTCAAGTCTCACCCTATTACCCAGCTGTTAATAGCAAGGGAAGATGGAGAATACCAAGTTCGTGACCATTCCTGTGACTCTGAAGGGGATGAACTATATCTTATGTGGTCCAGATTGGTGAAAACTACCCTTGGAGGAAGAGGTTTATGGAGCCATGTCTCAACTGGAGAAGCTCCAAAACAGACCATCCAAGGAGAGGATGGAAAGGAGAAAGTCGTGGTGGATGAAGGCAATGCTGGTTCAATCTCTGGTATCTTCTCAGGTTTCTTCTCAGCCGTTTGTGAGCATGGCTTAGAAGTTTGTTTTCCTGTTTTCCAGAATTTGTTTGTTGATAGCTCAGGAACTAGCTGGATGTTTTCTTTTGCTCCTGTTGCTTGTTGTTTAGCCTTATCTTCCTGATTTCTGTAAGAAACCATTGAAGATTGCTGGATAGATGATGGAATTCGTGATCCTAGTTGAGGATCATCAAACCCTAAACCCCCAAGTGGCTCTGATACCACATGGTGCGGCCTTGGATAGGAAGACCTAGTCCCAATCACACTTGAGGGATGATGGGCGGATCCTTGAGCCTGAGAAGCTCCAGGACGTTGGATGATCTTCACCATAGAGCTATGGACTGCTCTAGAGTTGTTTAGCGACTCCTGAGACACAGGATAACCCTGCTTCATGTCTAGGATGAATCACAGAAGCTCACGCTACCTTGTGTGACAAAGAAACTTGTTCACCACGTGAACAATGAAGGGAGGTCCCCAAAGGGACGAGTTTGAAAGCCAAAAGCTCTTGTTTTTATTAAAAGAATGCGTAAGTTACAATATGTGCGGCTTTTGGCTTTATAAAGATAATAAAGAAAACCCTAACTAGAAAACCTTATCCTAACTCTAAAAGGAAAAACCAAAACGAAATTCTTAGCTAAAAAGGAAAACTAAAACCTATTTCTAATTGGTTTATAAAACCTTAACCCTAATCCTATTCCTAGTTGGTTTACTTAAATAAGAAAAGCCCAAACACACTAAATAGTACAATTCGACCAAGTAAAGCCCATGGTGGCTTATCATTGCTCTTTATGGGCTTATAAGGCCCCTTCTCAGCCAATAACACCTTATGCACGTCCATGTTAAAGCCCAGCTCGTCCTTGATGTACTCCTGGTCCAGTTTGCACACAAATATATCCTTCTTGATCCATGTAACATTCTGCTCCATTATCTCTCTGATCAGATCATTAAAGCTTCTATACAGCCCAGTAGATTGTGTCTTGATCACTCTCCTAGCTGCTTCATAGTTGGTCTTCAAATCCCTCAGTTTGAGGCTTGTCAGGATCGCACCATCCCCTCCTCCTTTAAAAGGATTTGTCCTCTAATCCGAACCATCTAAGATAAACACATTCATATCCATGTCCTCATACATTGCTCTGGCTGTAAAGACTCTTAGCATACCAGACATCTCAGAAAGTAATGCTGGCTCTTCATGACTGACTAAGAACGTTGTTCCACACTCTGGTGGACGTACCAATCTCATATGGTTGAGAATAAGAAGATTCCAGTCAACTCTCAACCCAATTCGATCCAAAATCAATGTGAATCGACTGACATGATTCTCCTGATCAGGAGGTCGTATACATTGATCCCCATAATCACTCTTGAGTCTAGGACCGTTCCTTGCCTCTCTTGGATCATCCCTAGTCAGTGAGTGCGTGTGATACAAGCTCTCCCAAGACCTCATATCAGCATAAATCACGTGTTGTCTTGGTCTAGGATGATGAGGCCAAAGCTGCAAGTATTTAAGAAGTTGATGCAATTCGGGCATGATCTCTTTCATCTTGCCATTGCTACTGATTTGAGCTACACTACCCACTCCTCCTTTAAAAAGATTTGACTTCAAATCCTGCTCTTTAAGGATGAAATTTTCGTGCATACTCAGCTCTGTTGTTTCTCTTTGTACCAGAATGTTGTTATTGCTCTTAAATTCACATAGCTTTCCTCCTGGTTCAAAGATAAAGTTGTGCAGCTTCTTGACAAGCTTTAAGTGATCCATGAGACTGAATTTAACACAAACAAGAGGGCTGGTTAGTGAATAGTCAGAAGCAAAACTAATGAATCCACCTTGTTCAATCAAAGTCTCAGATGACTTCTTATGAACTACAAGCACCGCATCAAGTTTTTCTTCTTCTTTAGCCTTGGTTGGGTCAAGGATATGACCACACAAAGCTACTGGTACGTGCTCCTCTTGCTTCAGATGATTGGCTGCAAGTTCTCCTTGACAAGGAGTAGCCAATGCTGGTTCAATCTCTGGTATCTTCTCAGGTTTCTTCTCAGCCGTTTGTGAGCATGGCTTAGAAGTTTGTTTTCCTGTTTTCCAGAATTTGTTTGTTGATAGCTCAGGAACTAGCTGGATGTTTTCTTTTGCTCCTGTTGCTTGTTGTTTAGCCTTATCTTCCTGATTTCTGTAAGAAACCATTGAAGATTGCTGGATAGATGATGGAATTCGTGATCCTAGTTGAGGATCATCAAACCCTAAACCCCCAAGTGGCTCTGATACCACATGGTGCGGCCTTGGATAGGAAGACCTAGTCCCAATCACACTTGAGGGATGATGGGCGGATCCTTGAGCCTGAGAAGCTCCAGGACGTTGGATGATCTTCACCATAGAGCTATGGACTGCTCTAGAGTTGTTTAGCGACTCCTGAGACACAGGATAACCCTGCTTCATGTCTAGGATGAATCACAGAAGCTCACGCTACCTTGTGTGACAAAGAAACTTGTTCACCACGTGAACAATGAAGGGAGGTCCCCAAAGGGACGAGTTTGAAAGCCAAAAGCTCTTGTTTTTATTAAAATAATGCGTAAGTTACAATATGTGCGGCTTTTGGCTTTATAAAGACAATAAAGAAAACCCTAACTAGAAAACCTTATCCTAACTCTAAAAGGAAAAAACAAAACGAAATTCTTAGCTAAAAAGGAAAACTTAAACCTATTTCTAATTGGTTTATAAAACCTTAACCCTAATCCTATTCCTAGTTGGTTTACTTAAATAAGAAAAGCCCAAATACACTAAATAGTATAATTCGACCAAGTAAAGCCCATGGTGGCTTATCCTTGCTCTTTATGGGCTTATAAGGCCCCTTCTCAGCCTATAACACCTTATGCAAGTCCATGTTAAAGCCCAGCTAGTCCTTGATGTACTCCTGGTCTAGTTTGCACACAAATATATCCTTCTTGATCCATGTAACATTCTGCTCCATTATCTCTCTGATCAGATCATTAAAGCTTCTATACAGCCCAGTAGATTGTGTCTTGATCACTCTCCTAGCTGCTTCATAGTTGGTCTTCAAATCCCTCAGTTTGAGGCTGGTCAGGATCGCACCAATTTGGGTTGCTCCTGACCCTCAGCCCAACCTACAACGACCTGATTAAACATATACTAAGAGCTGACAAGTTACCAAGCCTGGAAGAACTCTGTGCCCAGATACAAAAGGAGCAAGGATCCCTTGGCCTGTTTGGAGGCAAAGGTGAGCTAGTCATGAGCAATCAAGCTGAAGGACCAGTAGCAAACAAGGGGGTTTACAAACATGATGATAGGAAGGTCTTGATTTGTGACCACTGCAAGAGGAAGGGCCACATGAAGGATAAGTGCTGGATACTTCATCCTCATTTGAAACCCAACAAGTTCAAGGAGCCAAGGAGTCAATACCAGGATGCTAGAGCTCATTTCTCAAATGATGGAGCTGAACCAGTGACTCCCTCTGGATGCTCCTCGAGGTGCTCTAACTCTACTGCAAGGACCAACCAGGATGAGACCATCAAACGATCTGACCTGGAGGCTCTCATCAAGGCTTTAAAAGAAAACTCTGGTATCCCTAAAACCCTTGGTATCTCACTTAATGCATCTTATATTGTTGGCACTGCCATAAATGGAATAGATACTACTAGACCATTAGTAATAGATTCAGGTACATCACATCATATGATTAGTGATTCAAACTTGATTACTAATATAAAACCAGCTCTAGGCATTGTCATGATAGCTAATGGTGATAAGGTACCAATAAAAGGTGTAGGCGAATTGAAACTGTTTGATAAAGTGTCTAAGGCCTTCTATATGCCAACCTTTGCATCAAATCTCTTGTCAGTTAAAAAGGCCACCACTGATTTGAATTGTCATGTTACATTCACACCTAATGAAGTGTATTTTCAGGATATTGAGACCAGTAAGTTGATGGGCAAAGGTGGAACCAATGGAGACTTGTACTTGCTTGAGGACACAATGCTAGCTTCTGATTTATCTTGTGCTTTAAGTTCTGTTTCTGAATTACCTAAAGATGTAATATGGCATGCTAGACTAGGACACCCTCATTCTCGTGCCTTGAACATCACGTTGCGTAGTATTTATTTTAAAAGTGATTGTGAGGCTTGTATTCTAGGAAAACATTGCAAGTCTGTGTTTCCTAAATCAATGACCATATATGACAATTGCTTTGATTTAGTTCATTCTGATGTTTGGACAGTACCCTGTGAATCTAGAGAACAACATAAATACTTTGTGACATTTATAGATGAAAATCTAAGTACACTTGGTTAACTTTGTTGAAATCCAAAGATAGGGTGCTAGAAGCTTTTAAGAACTTTCAAAGCTATGTTACTAATCACTTTCATGCCAAGATTAAGATCTTTAGGTCAGACAATGGAGGAGAATACACTAGCACAGCTTTCAAACAACACCTTGCCACACAAGGAATCATCCATCAAACCAGTTGCCCCTACACTCCACAACAAAATGGTGTGGCAGAGAGGAAAAATCGACACCTAA
>CAJHQP010004497.1:0-54712 GCA_905132765.1 Moricandia arvensis | reverse complement strand
ATTATATTTCCAAACCAAAATTTTTGTACCATGTTTGTGTGTTAACAAAGTTAATTACTTAATTGTTTTAAAAATTGTGACTTTTTTTAACACTGATTGTATTGCTTGAAACAAAAGAAGTAACAAGAAAGAGAGAGAGAGATCCCTCCACTCGGGGAATACTCAGAAGTTTTAGGGAAATTAAAAACAACAAGCATCAACAGATACTTAGGATAAAGAACATAATTACAGAGATTAAAGGCCTGAAGTCACACAAACTTGAACTTCGCTGTAATAACCATTCACGCTAACGTTGCTTCAGCATTCAGACGCGACTGCAGCCAAGATGGACCCCCTCTAGAGATATAACGATCCCTTATGACACTCTGTGAAATTTCGGTCGCTGGCTGGTTCCGACCATCTATGACATGAACACATTGCCACTCTTGTAGGGACAGAAACATCTCTTGAATATGAACCACAAGACTTTGGAAGGCTGGATACCTTTGTGGCCATAAATGGCCTCTCTAACCAGCTGGTAATGGGTTTCAAAAATAATATTCACCTGATGAGTCGAGCACATACTCTCCACTGCAAAGACCAGTTCATTTCTCGCCTTCAAAATTTGCCAACGAATCCATAGGAAGTTCATGTTCGACTTCTCATTCCTGTTTTTACCATTCACAAACAATAGATGGTAGATATTGAGGAAGACAATAGTTTCTTGAGAAGCCTCCATGAGGGAGTTTGATATTAGATCTAGCCCACACTTCTTGGGCACATGGGAAATTGAATAGTAAATGGCAGATTGACTCTGTCGCCAAGAACAAACAGAGCAGGACGACGTGTCCAACTGGATTCCTCAAGACCGAAGCCTATCTTTAACAGCTAACGCGCCTACTAGTACTTTCCAGAGGAAGTGTTTGAGCTTTGATCTTCCAAATTCTGCTCCACAGTTTCTTTTCGATGGGAGGAAGACCTTCTTGTGGCTACGCCATGTCTTGCAGTGTTTCCAATAAAATGTAACCACTGAGGAATATGATCCATCTTTCGAAAGGTCCCATTTATAAGAATCCATAACTCTGTGATTGGGTTTGACTTTAAGGATCAAAGTTGCATCTTCTGCAATGAACGTACTCTCAACCAAAGGTTCATTCCATCCATAGGTTCCAGGGATAAACAAGTCGACAATCTTGAGAGTCAGATCAATCTCATTGTCATCTCAATACATAGGAAACTTTGGAACTTTATCCACAATCCATTTTTCTGACCAGACGTTCGTATCACGCCCGTTACCAATAGATCGGACAAAACCTTCTTTTAGCAGCTCCCGACCATGTAACAAGCTTCTCCAAGCAAAGGATGTTCGAGAGCCAAGACTTCACTCAAGAAAAGAACCATTCATGAAGTAACGACTTTTAAGCACTCTAGTCACCAATGAATCCGAGCGAGACCATATTCTCTAGGCTTGTTTACCTAGGAGAGACTGGTTGAACTTCTCGATATCATGGAATCCCAGACCGCCTTCTTCTTTTCTTCTACAAAGTTTAGACCACACCACCCATGAAATCCTTTTCTTTTGCTCACCACCACTCCACCAAAAGTTATATAACATTTTTGCTTCGAAATGTCTAGGATTTTTAGACTGTGATTTGTAAATCATTTTTCGTGAGATATGTTATCACGGAATATCTAGGATAATTTACAGATGCTATTTTAGATATGTGATATGCTTTTGGTCAGTGGATATGCTTTTGGTCTAATATTTATGACCTGATCTAAAATCATTTTTGAGATTAGCATAGATTGTGATTTGTAAATCATTTTTCGTGAGATATGTTATCTTACTATATTGGCTTTGTAATATTAGATTGGAGATTATATTAGTAAGATAGCAGTTTTAAAAATTATATGTTTCAATAATTTATGTACTTATTGAATTCAGTACTTACATGTATATTTATATTTTAAATTATTAACAATACATAGTTAATCAATTATGTTGAAACTTATTTGATTTTATTAATTTGTTAAAATAAAGTATGTACACCAATGAGTAAATATTTGGTTATGCAATGTTAAGTACTGCACGGGTGTTTTTTCTTTTTTTTTACCTTTTAGATAATTTAATTCGTTATTGATCATGTTTTAATTATTGTTCTTGTTGGTTTTGGATGACAAAACAATCAAAATTTATCCGGCATCCGTGCATGTATACTTTTACATATACTCTTAATTTATAGAAATAATTGTTCTTATTTAATAATTGATATTATATATTTTGTAAACTCTAGAATTGTGTTGTTTATGTGTTTTATCAAAAAGAATTATTATATAATATTTTACTTTGTCAAATATATGATTTTCGATTTGATATTAGGACATAAAATTATATAATATTTTACTTTGTCAAATTAGAATGTAATTAGACTTTGTCAAATATATGCTTATCACAGTTTAATATTTAGACCCGATCATAAATTGTCCTAGGATAATTTGTAAATAATAGACTGTGATTTGAATATCTAAAAATGATTTACAAAGCCACTAAAATCTAAGATATTCCATTGACCAAAAGCATAATCCATTCGCACACTTGGTGATGTTGTTCAGAAATACTGAACCCACATGTATAAAAAAGCAACGAATTTAACTAGTGAAATAGTCACAATGTTATATACGAAAATACAAATCAAAGATGTCAAATTGGATTACTAACGATCTCCTTTAAAAGTTGGATGAACAGCAAAAGCGCAGGCTGGAAAAGCATGATGCTGTTGCAAAATAACCAGACTTCCGTGTAGCTGCTTAATGATGGTAAGATGACTTGCAACAAATCAGATAAATAATATAACATATGCCTTCAATAAGAAACACATAATTGGTTGATATCCAATTGAAACACTTCAATTAAAATTGTATTAAGAGTATCAAAAGAACGCAGGAAATGTCCATCAGTATCATATCAGCAGAAGATCAAGACCATAGTCTTGTAGAAATGTCTCTCAATTCAAAAAATAACTATCCAATCAAGATTTTACTGAAGATAATCTGATGAAAGCTTCTACGTGTGAGTTATGTCATCTAAAATAGTAGTCCATGAACAAGTGATGTTTTCCTCCTGAAATCACTCACAATTTCAATCCAATTATAAACCATCAATCTAAATTATTGATATTCAAACTGAAGTTTGAGGGGCTCTGTTTCTCAGGGGCGGATCTACGGTACTGGCAACGGGGGCACTTGCCCCCAGCTACTGTTAAAAGTTATTTAGTTATAGTTGATAAGGCTAAACTTTTGTAGCTCAGTTGGTGTAAGTGCCCCCGTTCGATTCCAATGTTAAGAGTTCGAAGCACTCAGAGCATGAAATTTCATGCACATTTAATGTTTACCTATTCTTTTCCTATTAACATACCTATTTCCTTTTTATTTATCTATCTTTACTTTTTAACTTTCCATTATATTTTCATCTTCAGATTTTATTTCCCAAACAAAGTTCAGATCCATTGTCTTTAAAGTCCACATTATCAATTGTTAGTAAATAAACATTGATTAATATTTTAAAAAATACTAAGCAATCTATTTGCAGACAAAGTTCAGATCCATTGTCTTTAAAGTCCACATTATCAATTGTTAGTAAATAAACATTGATTAATATTTTTAAAAAAAGTTCAGATTCCATTGTCTTTAAGAGTTCGAAGCACTCAGAGCATGAAATTTCATGCACATTTAATGTTTACCTATTCTTTTCCTATTAACATACCTATTTCCTTTTTATTTATCTATCTTTACTTTTTAACTTTCCATTATATTTTCATCTTCAGATTTTATTTCCCAAACAAAGTTCAGATCCATTGTCTTTAAAGTCCACATTATCAATTGTTAGTAAATAAACATTGATTAATATTTTAAAAAATACAAAAAATATATGCAGTATTATATATACTACGTTCAGTGTATTATTACGACTTATAATATTAGTTAAAAGTTGAATGAATTATATATATTATAAATATAATATTATTATTCAAATAAAATTTATTGTTTTACATTTAAAGCTTACAAAATAAATAAAATAAAAATAAATAAAATAAAATAAGAGAAATACCCTAAAAGGTGTAAATAAGAGAAATACCCTAAAAGCTTTCACGAAAATAACTTTTAAAGAAAAAAATGACAAAAATAACTTTTATTAAAAGGTGTAAATTTACATTTATACCCGTTAGATTAACTAATCTAAATTTAGGGTTTAGTGTTATGGAGTGTAGTTTTGAGGGTGAGGTTTAAAATTGAAAAGAATAAAAAAAATAATTTAAAAAAAAAATTAGTTTGATCATTTTTGTTCTTAAATGTTATTTTGTGATAAAAACTTTAAAATGAATTATTTGAGAGATTTTCCCTTACAATAATTGCACTTTTAATATAATATTTATTATTTATTTTAAATTTAGCGTGTGCCCTCAACAAATGATTTGTCTGGATCCGCCACTTCTGTTTCTTGCCGTTCTACTTTTAAAACTAAACCCAAAAAATGAAGACAAGCCTGAAAAACAAAATTAGAAAAACAACATTAGAGATGAAGTGCATAAGATCAAACCTTTGGGCCTTTGGCGATAATCAAAGCCTAGTCAAGCTTCCGTTGATGGTCTTATGACAATATTATGTTGATGGTCTTATGGTGATAATCATGTGGACGGTGATATTAATTAAAACGGCCGTGTATTATACCAGTGACAAAATTTTTTATTTTTATTTTGTTGTAACAAGTACCAGTGACAATCAATGCTAATTATTTAGAAAAAAATCAGGGTTAAGTACTAAATGTACTTCAATTTTAATAGTTTAGATATTTAAATAAAAATATTAGTTGTATATTTTGTTTTTTAGAATCAAGAAATCTGAGTACAATTATACTTGGGATTAAATATTTTGTTTTCTCTCTCTAATTACATTTTCTGAATTGTCTGATTTGTAGATTTTGAAAGTAATTGGTTGTGCTGTAATTGTTTCATTTATCAGATTTTTGAATCTTTTAAAAATATTTTGATTATGTATTAATTATTAATTGTGTTCTTTGTCATTTAAATTTTCATTTCTCTAAAGTTAATTTGGTAAACCATAAAAAAAGTTATCCGTGATAATTTCTTTTTTTTTGTTCGTTGGGATTAAATGCAACGTGAAAATGTAGTATCATAAATGGATTTTTTGTTTTTATGTTTTTTTCTATTTACTTTTGAATTAGGTTGCTGACCCGCACCTTGTGCGGACATAATAAAAATATCCAAAATATGAATTTTTTATAGTGTTTAATTTAGAATTTACATGTTTTATATTATCATTACATTAGTTTTTATTATATTTTTGTGTATGTTGTAACTATATATTTTGAGTGACATGTTGTATTTATATTACTAAATTTTTATTAAAACAATAATATTTAAAAATATATGATAAAGATTTGAAATACAATCTATAACAAATATAAAAAATGCATAGTTATTGATAAAAAGACAATCCAATAGAAACCTGCAAAAAAATATGATCTAAATTTATTAGCAATGATACAGAATAAATTAGTTTGAAATATTTATATATTTCCAAATTTCTTCAATGGAAAACAAAATAAAAATTGCAACTTATGTATTGCCATCCATGTTCAGCGTTTTTACAGTCAATAGTCACCATGGTAACAAAAGTACCAACCTGTTCGTAAATGAAAATTTGGCTAAATATACATAGGACTGATAGCAAAGAAAATCAAACCATGTTAAATGTAGCACTACCAACAGACCATTGGCTATTGTCGTGGTTTGTAACAACCAGAGAATCACCAGGGAGACTGAAAAGGTATTAATACACAAATTATTAAATTTCCATGCATAAAACTGACAAGCTGTTTTTGCAGATTATATGAATTCTGTTGATAAATATGTAATTTCAGACGCCTCGTTCTGAAACAATACCATAGATATAAAGTATCTTGCTTCTATGATGCACCGGGACGGATACAAGGACGGACACGGGATGGATACAGGGACGGATACGGGGACGGATACGGGACGGATACGGGGATGGATACGGGAACGGATACGGGGACGAGGGCGGAGACGGGAAACAACTAAACTTAAAATTTGTAGATACGTGTACAGCAAGGGTACGTCTATATATATATCAATAAATATTAAAACCAAAACATAATTCTTATATAAAATAAAATACCATTATAATATTTTAATTAAAATAAAACACCAATATAATATTTTAAGTAAAATAAAAAATAAACTAGTCAATAATCAATTCGTTCTCCAAATCTGGCTCATTTAGTGAAAGACTTGCAAACTCCAAATATCCCATATCTTCCATAGAATCAAAATCATCTCCACCAACATCCCACATCTTTGTCTTTTCTTCTTCGTATTGATCGGAATTCCTTGATAAAAAGCGTAAATTTTTATGGATAAAAACTAGATCTTGAGCACGACTTGAATTCAACTTATTCCTTCTAAGTGAATGAATGAATGAGTAGGTACTCCAATTACGCTCAGCACATGAAGATGAACTAGGCTGTCCAAGCAACTTAAAAGCCAAAGTCTATAGGAAAGGAGTTTGGGCACCAAAGTTAGCCCACCATTTCTTAGGTTCCATAGTAAACATAACCGAAATGCATGTTAAATCCTCAAAAGGACCAGTTCTCATGGAGAACAAAGCATATTCATCCATAACCTTAAGATGATCATCAATACTCGGAAACAATCTTCGAAAACACTTCATTCTCTCACTTGAGACATCTGGATCTCTGTGTGGACCAAGTTTTGCAGAATCTTCACTTAGCCATTCATCACTATAAAATCTACAATACAAAAATATGTTTTACATGAGGCAATGAAACAAAACAAAAGAAAAGAACATATAGTTTAAAATCATATACCTTGGATTTAAAGAGTGAGCTAGACAGTGCAGAGGAGTGTTGTTTTTTGTCCAACGATCCACTAAAATCTTATAAACAACCTCGTAGAAAGGACTAATTTCAAACACATGACGTTTCTCTTTCTTATAGATCTTAGCCTTCACTTTCTCAATCATAGAATCCCACATCTCATATACCAAATGAAGACATGGTTTGTCGGTGTCACAAAATCTTATCATCTCATATATTGGTCTTGTGAAATCAATAATGTATGACACTTGTTCCCACCAATCATCGCTAAGTATCTTTCCCTTAACGAAAGTTGCTTTCCACATGTCATGTTCTCTATAAGTAGACCACTCCTCACTTATGACCATAGCTTCAAGGCCTCTTTTGATAAGCTTCAGTCTCTTAAGCATCACAATGATAGAAGCAAAACGTGTATCGCCAACAACAAGCAATTTGAGTGGAGAGAACTTACTAAAGATGGCTAGTCTCATGTTGTGATTTATGATAAAATGTTTTATTGCAAGTGCATCTCCATGAACATCCGTTATCCAGTTGCATTCTTCATATGTTGCTTCATTATTCTCCACATTCCTTGCTACGAAAATGTTCTTCAAAGCAAGGTTAAGAGTGTGAACCACACATGGTGTCCAATACATATGAGGAAATGTACTCTCAATAATCTCTCCAGCAGCCTTGCAATTTGCTGCATTATCAGTGATGATTTGCACAACGTTTCGATGACCCACTTCATTGATAACCTCTTTCATCAGATTAGAGATGAAAAATCTATCTTTCACTTCTTCAAAACAGTTCACAGCCTTGAGAAATATAGGACCACTTCCAGAAGTAGCAATGAAATTAATCAAAGGTTTTCTAGTGGGATCACTCCAACCATCTGACACAATCATCACTCCTCTTTCTTTCCATGTTGAATTAAATGGAACTAATAATTTCTCAACATTATTTCTCTCTTTCTGAAGCAACGTAGTTCTGAGCTTATTATAACCAGGGGGCACATAACCATCAATCTTGTTTTCAGCAGCAAACTGGTAAGACCTATGATAATGTGGGTTTCTTGCAAGGTTAAATGGCACACCTCCACTGAAAAACATTCTTGCAATTTCTTGATCCAATTGATCCCTGACTTCAATACCAAAAGCTCTAACAATTGCAGAATCAGCAGACTTTCTTTTCTTTGAAGCTTGATTTGTTTCACTACCTTCACAAGGCAACGAAACCGCTCGAGCCCCACTCTCTTTTTTTTCTTCTCAAACTCATCTTCCAACTTTTGCATTTCAGCTTTTTGACTCCTTGTTGCTTTCTTACATATAGCAATACCTTGATTTTTAATTCCAAGTAGATGAGCTCTAATTCTGGAATACGAGCCTTGTCGATCTTCATTGCAAATATTGCACTTAAATTTCCAAGTGCCTCCTTTTGCTCTTGATTTCTCTAATTTAGTCACATAGTTCCATAATGGAGCTTCTTCAGTTTGAGTTGATGAATTAGTTGACTCACTACCGAAATCATTAGCACTTACTCCTTGAGAAGTCATGATTAACCTGAAAGAAAAAAATGTAAGATGTTTGTATATAAATTAAACAAATACGTATGTGAAACAAACTAAATAATGTCTAATACTAATACTATCTTTTTTATGTAAAAATTGACAAACTAAAAAAGAGATGAAATACTTACAATTGACAACCAAAAACTCTAATTATGCCTTCTTTTAAAAGTTTGTTTAAGTTTAAGAGGAGATGATTAAAACTTTGTAACTCTGGCTAGTTACTTATACAAAGAGGTATTCCCTTTTTTAATGATTTTCCAAAACTTAAAAGCATTTAAAAAGGAGAAACAAACAATCTTTACAAAATTAATAACAATTTTACATAAAAAATGTTCCAGCGAGTGAAAAAAAAAGGAAAAAAAGAGGAACGTTTCCAAATCAAACTGCTCTGTCCCCAAAACCCTTTGCCGTCTCCATCTTCTCTAAAACGTCCCCATGCCGTCCCCATGCCGTCCCCACGCCGTCCCCACGCCATCCCCGTCCCGGAAACGCAGCTGGTAAGGGAGACGTCAAGCTTTTTCCGTCCCCGTGCTTCATAGCCTTGCTTTGAACTGGTCAACCAATTCCAAGGTTGGGTTAAGGAAAATATGGGTTGAATTACATCCGCTGGTGATATTGAGTAAACACTTAAATATTTTATTACCTTTGTTAACATGTTACAAAATATATAAATTTTAGAACATATATGTATTATACATTTCCACTATTTGATAAAAGAAAACCTAATAACACAAATTTTCATTGTGGACTTGTTAATCGTAGTACAACGTATACTTGTTTAACATAACGACTCTACACATTACACATCATCTTAACATTACTATATAAACAAAATTAAGTTGATAAACAATATATACATGTTTTGCTCACAAATATGTTTGATAAAGTACATAAACTTACTTGGTAACTCAATCATAAGCTTTGTGTTATCTTTGCTTTTAAACATTTTGGTTTCAGTAGTACCGAAGTTTACTATTTAGCTAATAATGATCCCATGTTCACTTTGAATAAGTATATGACCTTTGAAAGAATCCAATCTTCAAACGATGTGTGCTTGTATGATAATCTCAACAAGAGGGGTTCACTTTGAATAAGAGTATGACCTTTGCATCACTTTCAGCTAGATCGTCTTCATATTTTTGGATGAGCTTTGATTCAACTGAAGCATGAATTCTTGTCCCATGTTTGAAGATTTATATGTTTATATGCATTAGTTAAAAAATATAGGTCTAGAAGACTTATGTCCTATCCATTATACAATGAAATATCTAGCATAAGTAGTAGCAATGAAAAACATTACAATTTTACATATATTTCATTAAAAAGCAAAAATAAAACAAAACTGAATAAAACAAAATGACACACTATTAACAAAACAAATGAAAGAAAGAAAATCATTTTAAAAATTTCAGTCAAAAAAGAACCAAAATCATTTTAATAGTATACTAGATTTTGACCCGCGCTTTCCAAGCGCGAATTTTTTATTTTTACTTTTTTTAAATATTATTTTAATAATATTTGTAAACCGATAGTTTTTAGATATTTTAAAGTTTCTACAAACCTACCCAGACCTTAAATAATCCTACTCGACACCGTAAATTCATAATATTCGGATATAAAATCATTTTAAATCCAAACATTCAGATAAACCGAATTGCAGTCAATAGATATTTAGATGATCATATCTAACACCCGCATGGATGTTATAGTAAATTGTAATGTTTAACATATATAATTATGTTTATTTTATATATGTTTGTATATGTTTGAAGTTGTTCATATTGTATTGTTGTTTGATCTAGTAGAAAAGAAAATTTATGTAATATTTAATTGGATCATATAAATATTATATTATCTTATATTTATGTTGAAATAAGAAAAATTATATAACTAACAAATTAATATGGTTGTCTTAATTACCATAATATTTATGTTTGTATACAACATATTTAAATTAATAGCAAACATCTTTAAAATAGTTAATATAAAATATAGTTATTATAACAACCTGAGAAATATATATATATATATATATATATATATATATTTACGTTAATGATTTGTTTTTTAAATGAATATGTTTAACCATACACATTGAAATATTTTTTCCATAACTATTAATTTAATAATATATTTATGAAATTTTTAAATAAATTTGTAAATACAATTGAAATATTTTGGGTCTTATGTTAATGAATACTAAAAAAACATTAATGAAAAAATACTACTATCTTTGTTTCCAAACAAAACTTTTTTTAAAAAATTGCTATTCATGTTTCCAAACAAAATGTTTTTTGTAAAAAAAAACTGCTATTCATGTTTCTAAACAATACAAAAGATATTACAATTTTAATAAGATAAATATCTAACTAACTTGATATTGTCCATATATATATAGTAACAAATTTGAAACAGTCTAAAAATTAAATGACAACTTTCAATGATAGATAAATTTTAGGACTCTGTTTTAATATATTAGATTCCAAACAAAAATTTATTCACAAGCGAATCCTCACTTCGATACGCCATGTAACTTTACCCAGTTTTAAGTCTTTGACAAAAGACACGTATTTTTAAGTGTTGAACCATTGCCTTTGAATTTTATAAAATAGATATATCTAGTAGAAGTTTTTTGTATTGTAAGATCACATTATGACCAGCACCATTATATACTCAAACGAATACGTGGGAGAGTTATTAACAGAACAAGTAATTGCCTTTTACGTTAACTTCTAAAGATTTTTCATAATAAATCATTAAAAGTAAATTGTCATAAAAAGGTCTGCAATAATTATGATATCATTTGCGCACGCAATCTTAGCAAGTTAAGGTAAGTTATCAATTTCATATATTTTGCCTTGGACGAAAACATGCTAATTTTTTATTTAGGCTCAGTTTACATTTAATGAACATTTCATAAAGAGAAAAGTTTTTTTTAGAGTTATATTTAATAAAATTTTAGTATACGTTAAATCTAAAGAATAACTACCAATAAATCTTCCTATATATTATAATTCAGTATATTTTATATTTATGTTTTTTTCTTTTTAACCTAATGAAAATAAATCAAAATTTTAAAATATCTACAATCATATTTTTAGACAATTTAAATGAATCCTCCTATGTATTAAAATTTTAGTATATTTTAAATTTATTTATTTCCTTTTAACATATTTAAAATAAATTAAAAATTAAAAACATCTACAATCAAATTGAGACAAATTAAACTTGCTTCGACATGTGTTTCATTGGATCTTTTGTTTCTGGAGTCGTGTCATCCTCAAGCTGACCTATAACCAAACACAATTCTTGTCAGTGTGAAATACAGTAAACAAAGCTCAAAAGAAAACACAGTTCTCGGTTTTTAATATAACGCAAACTTAATCATGAAAGAAGAATGAACTGAACCATATAGGACATATATATTCAGTGACTGAACCCTATAAGGAAGCGAAGTCCGTTTAGGCACGGAACAGATAAGACCGTGAAAATCATTGAGAAACTTTAAACCCATTCTTAAACAAAACAAATCACCAAACTGATTCTGTAGATCAATGGATCTGTTAGGTGTACGATAAAAGTCTAACTCTAGTTAGGTTTATTCTTTTAAGTTGTTTGGCAATAACTTTTACCTAGTTCTAGTATAATGCACGTTAGTGATTTAAAAATAAAATGAAATTAAAAATTTTGACCAATCACATTATATCAAATTTTCTCAAACTCTCTACATGACTGACACATCATAATAAGTCACATAAGTGACTTCTCAATTAATATATAGGAAGATTTAATTTCTTTGGATTAAATTATGTATTTTCTTATAAAACTTATTTGTTGACTAAATTTTACACCAAACTCAAATTATATTATGTTTTACTAAATTATTTATGATATTATTATTTTTTCTTCAAATGATTTTTGTAAAATATTTGTTTTAGTTATTTATTAATCTTTGGGTGTGGTTTCTATTATTTATTTTTGTGACGTTAGTTTTTCTAAATTTGGGTTTAGCGACCAAAAAAATGAAAGCAAATCGGATGATATAAACTTAAAATTTGTCAATGTGATCAAAGCGCTAAAAAATTTGAAATAGATAATGGGCCGTGTCATGTATGCTCCTTTATATATATAGAAACAAAACCTCATTAATGACTTCGCCTACACACAAAGCAAAAATAGCCAAACAAGGAAAGACAAACCCTAACTTGATCCAGAGAAAGATGAAAGGTAATTTCGATTCAAATCGATCTCTAGCCCGAAGATTTAGGGAATTAGGTTAAAAGATTTAGGGGTTCCAGATTTGGCCGAAGATTTAGGAAATTAGGTTAAAAGATTTAGGGGTTCCAGATTTGGCCGAAGATTTAGGGTTGAAACTTTCCAATTTTCGCGCAATTTCCATTCTTATTCCGAAAGTTACGTGGGCGAATCTTAGAGAAATTTGCATTTCCATTTTTACAGATTCAAAAGATTAGGGTTTCAATCGATTTATTTCGAGTTTTTGCGAAATTTTGATTCTTATTCCGCAAGTTACGTGTGTTTCATTTAGTTTTGTTGCCTTAATTGGGTAATTTGCGTTCTTTATTACCTTCTTTAAGGGTTGTTTATTGGTTCATTTTTCCTTTATTTGCAGGAAACAATCCTTTCCACAAGATCGGGGAAAGACTAAACCTAAACAAAGAAGAACCTAACCCAAGACGATCCAATAGAGGAGGGTTAGATCATGTTAACTACTTTTTGATGTTGATCGTTATCTTTTTGTTTTATAGCTGTGGAGGGTTAGATCATAGAGACCCCAAAAATTGTTTTCAGAGGCCTAAAGCCAATTACAAAAGGCATGTCATGGCTGAAAATCTATCTGCTGTTGCAAAGACAGGAAGTAAAGGTGCATGTGAGGTGAAAGCAGAAGCAGTTGATGGTACCCAATGTGGTATATCTGATTATTAGAAAGGTAAAGCCGTTTCTTGTTATGTTTGTTGTTTCTGTATTTTAATTTGATCTTTATCACTTTGATCTTTATAAGTGCGTGTGATGGGAAAGCAGTAGCAGCTGATGATAACTATGATCAATGTGGTCTCTCTGATCACAAAGGTAAAACTCTGTTTTGCTTCTTAGTTCTTGTTCTGTTTATTTCTATACATTATTTGATCTTTTATCAATTTTATCTTTATAGGTGCGTGTGAGAATGAAGATCTATCTTCTGTTGAAAAGAATGGAAGTAAAGGTTCATGTGAGGAGAAAGCAGAAGCAGTTGGTGGTAACCAATGTGGTCTATCTGATGATTACAAAGGTAAAACCGATTCTTGTTCTGTTTGTTGTTTCTGTATTTTAATTTGATCTTTATCACTTTGATTTTTATAGGTGCGTGTGATGGGAAAGCAGTAGCAGCTGATGATAACCATGATCAATGTGGTCTCTCTGATCACAAAGGTAAAAACATGTTTTGCTTCTTAGTTCTTGCTCTGTTTATTGCTATACACTATTTATCTTTTATCAATTTGATCTTTATAGGTGCGTGTGAGGATGAAGATTTATCTGATGTTGCAAAGACATGAAGTAAAGGTGCATGTGAGGTGAAAGCAGAAGCAGTTGATGGTACCCAATGTGGTATATATGATGATTACAAAGGTAAAGCCGTTTCTTGTTTCTGTATTTTTAATTTGATCTTTATCACTTTGAACTTTATAGGTGTGTGTGATGGGAAAGCAGTAGCAGCTGATGATAACTATGATCAATGTGGTCTCTCTGATCACAAAGGTAAAACTCTGTTTTGCTTCTTAGTTCTTGTTCTATTTATTTCTATACATTATTTGATCTTTTATCAATTTGATCTTTATAGGTGCGTGTGAGAATGAAGATCTATCTTCTGTTGAAAAGAATGGAAGTAAAGGTTCATGTGAGGAGAAAGCAGAAGCAGTTGGTGGCAACCAATGTGGTCTATCTGATGATTACAAAGGTAAAACCGATTCTTGTTCTGTTTGTTGTTTCTGTATTTTAATTTGATCTTTATCACTTTGATTTTTATAGGTGCGTGTGATGGGAAAACAGTAGCAGCTGATGATAACCATGATCAATGTGGTCTCTCTGATCACAAAGGTTAAAACCTGTTTTGCTTCTTAGTTCTTGCTCTGTTTATTGCTATACACTATTTGATCTTTTATCAATTTGATCTTTATAGGTGCGTGTGAGAATGAAGATCTATCTGCTGTTGCAAAGACATGAAGTAAAGGTGCATGTGAGGAGAGAGCAGAAGCAGTTGATGCCAACCAATGTGGTATATTTGATGATTACAAAGGTAAAGTCGTTTCTTGTTCTGTTTGTTGTTTCTGTATTTTAATTTGATCTTTATCACTTTGATCTTTATAGGTGCGTGTGATGGGAAAGCAATAGCAGCTGATGATAACTATGATCAATGTGGTCTCTCTGATCACAAAGGTAAAACTCTGTTTTGCTTCTTAGTTCTTGTTCTGTTTATTTCTATAAATTATTTGATCTTTTATCAATTTGATCTTTATAGGTGCGTGTGAGAATGAAGATCTATCTTCTGTTGAAAAGAATGGAAGTAAAGGTTCTTGTGAGGAGAAAGCAGAAGCAGTTGGTGGTAACCAATGTGGTCTATCTGATGATTACAAAGGTAAAACCGATTCTTGTTCTGTTTGTTGTTTCTGTATTTTAATTGGATCTTTATCACTTTGATTTTTATAGGTGCGTGTGATGGGAAAGCAGTAGGAGCTGATGATAACCATGATCAATGTGGTCTCTCTGAACACAAAGGTAAAAACCTGTTTTGCTTCTTAGTTCTTGCTCTGTTTATTGCTATACACTATTTGATCTTTTATCAATTTGATCTTTATAGGTGCGTGTGAGAATGAAGATCTATCTGCTGTTGCAAAGACAGGAAGTAAAGGTGCATGTGAGGAGAAAGCAGAAGCAGTTGATGCCAACCAATGTGGTATATCTGATGATTACAAAGGTAAAGTTGTTTCTTGTTCTGTTTGTTGTTTCTGTATTTTAATTTGATCTTTATCACTTTGATCTTTATAGGTGCGTGTGATGGGAAAGCAGTAGCAGCTGATGATAACTATGATCAATGTGGTCTCTCTGATCACAAAGGTAAAACTCTGTTTTGCTTCTTAGTTCTTGTTCTGTTTATTTCTATACATTATTTGATCTTTTATCAATTTGATCTTTATAGATGCGTGTGAGAATGAAGATCTATCTTCTGTTGAAAAGAATGGAAGTAAAGGTTCATGTGAGGAGAAAGCAGAAGCAGTTGGTGGTAACCAATGTGGTCTATCTAATGATTACAAAGGTAAAACCGATTCTTGTTCTGTTTGTTGTTTCTGTATTTTAATTTGATCTTTATCACTTTGATTTTTATAGGTGTGTGTGATGGGAAAGCAGTAGCAGCTGATGATAACCATGATCAATGTGGTCTCTCTGATCACAAAGGTTAAAACTTGTTTTGCTTCTTAGTTCTTGCTCTGTTTATTGCTATACGCTATTTGATCTTTTATCAATTTGATCTTTATAGGTGCGTGTGGGAATGAAGATCTATCTGCTGTTGCAAAGACATGAAGTAAAGGTGCATGTGAGGAGAGAGCAGAAGCAGTTGATGCCAACCAATGTGGTATATTTGATGATTACAAAGGTAAAGTCGTTTCTTGTTCTGTTTGTTGTTTCTGTATTTTAATTTGATCTTTATCACTTTGATCTTTATAGGTGCGTGTGATGGGAAAGCAGTAGCAGCTGATGATAACTATGATCAATGTGGTATCTCTGATTACAAAGGTAAAACTCTGTTTTGCTTCTTAGTTCTTGTTATGTTTAGTTCTATACATTATTTGATCTTTTATCAATTTGATCTTTATAGGTGCGTGTGAGAATGAAGATCTATCTTCTGTTGAAAAGAATGGAAGTAAAGGTTCATGTGAGGAGAAAGCAGAAGCAGTTGGTGGTAACCAATGAGGTCTATCTGATGATTACAAAGGTAAAACCGATTCTTGTTTTGTTTGTTGTTTCTGTATTTTAATTTGATCTTTATCACCTTGATTTTTATAGGTGCGTGTGATGGGAAAGCAGTATCAGCTGATGATAACCATGATCAATGTGGTCTCTCTGATCACAAAGGTTAAAACTTGTTTTGCTTCTTAGTTCTTGCTCTGTTTATTGCTATACGCTATTTGATCTTTTATCAATTTGATCTTTATAGGTGCGTGTGGGAATGAAGATCTATCTGCTGTTGCAAAGACATGAAGTAAAGGTGCATGTGAGGAGAAAGCAGAAGCAGTTGATGCCAACCAATGTGGTATATCTGATGATTACAAAGGTAAAGCCGTTTCTTGTTCTGTTTGTTGTTTCTGTATTTTAATTTGATCTTTATCACTTTGATCTTTATAGGTGCGTGTGATGGGAAAGCAATAGCAGCTGATGATAACTATGATCAATGTGGTCTCTCTGATTACAAAGGTAAAACTCTGTTTTGCTTCTTAGTTCTTGTTCTGTTTATTTCTATACATTATTTTATCTTTTATCAATTTGATCTTTATAGGTGCGTGTGAGAATGAAGATCTATCTTCTGTTGAAAAGAATGGAAGTAAAGGTTCATGTGAGGAGAAAGCAGAAGCAGTTGGTGGTAACCAATGAGGTATATCTGATGATTACAAAGGTAAAATCGATTCTTGTTTTGTTTGTTGTTTCTGTATTTTAATTTGATCTTTATCACCTTGATTTTTATAGGTGCGTGTGATGGGAAAGCAGTAACAACTGATGATAACCATGATCAATGTGGTCTCTCTGATCACAAAGGTAAAAACCTGTATTGCTTCTTAGTTCTTGCTCTGTTTATTGCTATACACTATTTGATCTTTTATCAATTTGATCTTTATAGGTGCGTGTGAGAATGAAGATCTATCTTCTGTTGAAAAGAATGGAAGTAAAGGTTCTTGTGAGGAGAAAGCAGAAGCAGTTGGTGGTAACCAATGTGGTCTATCTGATGATTACAAAGGTAAAACCGATTTTTGTTATGTTTGTTGTTTCTGTATTTTAATTTGATCTTTATCACTTTGATTTTTATAGGTGCGTATGATGGGAAAGCAGTAGCAGCTGATGATAACCATGATCAATGTGGTCTCTCTGATCACAAAGGTAAAAACCTGTTTTGCTTCTTAGTTCTTGCTCTGTTTATTGTTATACACTATTTGATCTTTTATCAATTTAATCTTTATAGGTGCGTGTGAGAATGAAGATCTATCTACTGTTGCAAAGAAATGAAAACTTGCTTTGTCTGCTTCTTATAAAACGTTCAAAGGGCCATTGTTCCAGAATATGTCACAAAAGGTGTCATTTGGAAGGTTTATACCTCCTTATATTCAGAAGAATCCAAAGCCACTAGACATCAACTCAAATTTTGAGTCTAGTGGCCAAGTTGAAGAGATGTGCTTGGGGAGGAGGGGGCTTTATTGTTTTAGATTCAGGAAACCAACTGAAGAAATGAGCACACCAGGAACGTGTGTCTCCTTCTAGAAAGGTTTCTGGAAATGTTGAAGAGTTAAATGGACTTGTAGGAAAGCAAGTGGTATTGGCAGGGAAGAAAGGAGGTAACCATGAACCTGTGTGTCCTTCTGGAAAGGTTTCTGGAAATGGTTATGAGTAGAAGAGCTTCCTGGAAAAGAACTTTTGCCATGGCTAGAAAGTATAGTGATTGTCCAGCAGCAAAAGAGAAGCCAAATGAGCAGATAAAGAAAGGGAAATATATTCCTTATGGCATTGGCTCCAAAATGATGAACTTAATGGGAAGCAAGGCTAAGGCATACTACATCCACTCCAACCAACTGTTTTGCCAAAGAAAACTTGTCTAGAGGATGCCCTTGCCATAATCAAGAAGCAGAAGCAGGAGAAGGATAAGAATGAGGATGGTAAGAAGAAGGAATGACCATTTTTAGGAATACAACATTTTTGATACTTTTTGCAAAATCTTCAATTCTTTTGCTTATAACAAACAGCTATTGTAATCTTTCTTCATTTTGATACTTTTGTTTGATTTTTTTTGCAACACCACACGTCTTGTGCCTTGAGATTTCTGTCTTTACTTCCTTGATCTTCTTTCCACTTAGGTTCTCCACCAGCTTCCATTCTTCGAGTTTTGGCTGAACCAAAATTGTTCTCTTGAACCTTCTCATGTTTAATGTCTTTGCAAAACTCTAACCCTCTGATCTTGTCATCACTGAATCTCTGCCAAAACATCAAGTTTTTCTTGACGTGATAATCCATCTTGTTATGCCAACTTCTTCACTCTTTCTTGTGGAATCTGTCTCAGCACTGATGGCCTTTCCCAGTAGCAGATAAATGCTTCACATTCTTTCAGCTTTAAGCATTGTTCTACAGCCTTTTACAACTTATAATGTGCCGTCTCTTGACTTGAACCAGCAGCACCCTTGTTCCTCCAAAAACCCAAGAGATATGAGATTTTCTGATATGAACATATCTAACATCCTGCAGATGATCAGTTGTGCCATCTTCATTCTTTATCTTGACCGTACCAACTCCCTTTACTTGAGAAGTGTATCATTCCCCATTCTCACACTTCCTCCTTCTATCTGAAAACGTTTCAAACAGTTCTCTTCTTGGCCTCAAATAAACTGTACAGCCTGAGTCAACGAGCCATTTTCACCTCGTTATCCTTGCACTCGCAGCGATCTTACCCGGAACTCTCCTCATAATGCTCACATGAATCTATCTTAATATTAATAACCATCTTGGTTTAGCTGCATTTACCAACTATGAATCAAGATCATCTTTCATTACTTTTAGTCTTTTACCTTTGTTTTAGAAGAGGTTATTTTGTATGTTTCATAATGTTTAGTCGTTTACAGTTCTTGAAATGAATCAAGAAACAAAACAACGAAAACAACACTCTTTGTTTAATAATCACTTCTTTGATTCTGTAACATTATGAACACAAGAAGCTCATGATATAACACATCAACTTAAAACTATTCCAAAGTAGGCGCCACTTCTGTCGGATTAGGGACTCAAAACATCTTCAGAGTTGAAACTCTCTGCTTCATCAAGAAGGTCACGAGACTCCATCGCCTCCTTATACACTGGCGTCTCCTTGAAGTCGTTGTACGTCCCCGCCGCAATTCCACCGGAGATTAACTGTTACACCATTAAAAACCACTAAACGCATTGAACATTATCAGAGATTGATCATGGTAGCAATTACGACTGCTAATCATTTAATCATTTTGGATGTAAGGATTACAGTTGTAGTTTGGTTTGGGAACCAACGAAAAAGATTTAAATATTCGTTTAAGGCTTTATGATACTAATGAATTAACTCAGTCAAAGAAAAAAAAATCAGTAGAGTTTCCTCTTTCCTGGTGCTGCCACATCATTAAGTAGGGGGAGGAGAACATGCCACATCATTAAGTATCGATTCTAATTGGGCCTCTATATCTTTATATTTTGCTTTTGGGCTTATGTTATTTATTTCTTAAAAACCCAGCTTGGCTATGACGAAAAGCTTAAGCGACATCTGAAAAGCTTAAGCGACAATGGTGTCTTCCGAAGGGTTTTCTGTGATGGATCTTCAAGGCGATTGTCTTGATCGAGCTCAATTCATTCCTTTTGTCTAGGATTCTTCTCTTCCAAACCGTTACTAAATGCATTGAATCATCACCATTAATTAGCGTCTCAACTTTTCAGTAGATCTCCAGCTATAAAAAGGTTAGCTTCCATCCATAAACATCATCCTCCTCTATCCTAATAACACTAGAAACTTCTATTTCGCTAGCATCGCTAACTCATCTATCGCTTTCATTCCTTCTCAATTCTTCAACTACACTGAGATTCCCATCCGGAGTTGACTCCACAGTATAGGGCGATTGAGAAACAGCGAGTCTGGTCAGAGCTAACGGGGGAGATACAAAAAAATTAAGAAAACCTGTGGATGAGAGGCGGAGGAAACACCGACGTAAGGTAGTATCGGCCATCGGTTCCAGCTTTTCGGAGTTTGAGGGAAAGTCCACTCAAATCTAACTAAATCTTCAAACAAGTAATCACATATTCTACTCTTTTACAGTTTTGCGTATAAAAATTGTTTTTTATTTCATATGACTTTAGTAAAGTGATTGTTTTCAAGCCATGCCTGATTATTCAACATGTGTGTAGTAGTTTTTATTGATGTAAACAATAGACATCATCTTCATCTGATGAAGGTTATTTTATTGCTTGGAACTTATGCTCTTGAGAGCTTACGTCTGTTGTTTGATGCCATTCATGTGGTACAGTTGGTTGTTCGGAACTGATTTCTGGTTTAATTCAACATCACTGCAAGATTGGCTGCTCTTCATGTATTGGTAAAATGCTTCTCAATGAATATAAAAATGTTACATTCTTATACATATAATGATGAATTTTAGCGAGTTTAAAATTCTATCCATTGCTGGATTAGTTATAGAAGTAAAAGTTGTATAATGATTCGTATAGATCTTTCTTTCTGATATTGCTGAAGGTTGTCATCCTCTTCATATTATCATCACCATGACTGAGGTCCTGCATCCAGTTTACGTCACCATAAGGTTAGAATTAAGCTAGGTGTTTCTGTTCTGAGTTTGTGTCACTCTTTATAAGTATAGTTGGTTAACTCGCTGATTTTGAAAACAAACATTTGTGATTCCCCTTCTTATCAGGTATAAGGAGAGTCAAAGCTTTAAGCCTTATGGAACTATGGCAGACATGAAACAGAGTTGTCCTGTAATAACAGAGGCCTAACTAATTACGAGTGATAAACAGGAGCCGCCTTTCATTGTCGGATTCACACTTGGATATTGGAAGATGACTGTTATTTCTTATTTCAAAAAAGCAATTGAATTTTATTACACATTTCACCATGTTAAGATTTATACCAGTTTTCTGAGTTTACATTAATGTGGCTGGCCACTTATTACAAAGAAAAAGAAAAAGAAACTATTAAGAAGGATGAGAAGACATAATTGAAAAATAGAGCTGCAACAAGGAGAAAGTTTTCCACGCGGGGAGGAAGACAGAGGAGGCGATCTCGCATGAACCGATCCACACTTGCATTGACCGCAACTTCAGTTGATGATGTTTGCCTGAATATCCGATTATTCCTCTCGCGCCAGAGGTTGTACACCACCACCTGCAGCAAAAGTTTAAGGATAGAACGCACTCCCCTATAAGACACAAAGCATTGGTGTTGAAGTAGAGATACCATCGAACTAAAGGAATCCGGACTAGCAGGAAGCATCCAGCTAGAGAGATGAGTCTATACTGACTTTGCGAACTCACATTTCACAATTTGACATATATTATTCTATGATTCCACTTTTTAACTTTGACGTACGAGTAACAAATATTTGAATTATAGAACACAGGTGAGTTACACTTTGGAAATATTTTGGTTTATATCTTGGTTTTGTTTAAGGCAAAAAAATATTGGAACATGACTTATGATATTTGGTTTTCTAGAGCCATAACAAAACAACTCATATATTTTATCCAGCGAAGAAGAAAGCGTAAGTGGATTTATGAGAGATTATTGCTAACAAATAAACTATGAGAATGAGCATAAACATGTATAATATTTATAAACAAGCAAATTATAAGGATTGAATAATTTTTATTGATTTTTATAGTGTTAAATTTTAAATTATTTTGTTATTTATATATATGAAGCATTGACGCAACTTAAGGATACAAAATATTTATACTCTTTTCAACACGATTATACAAATCCTACATTAACTTTCAACCGTAGGTTGTTTTACACTTAGAACTATCGCGTCTTCTTTCAAAATTATAGTATGCAATTACACAACCTTCATTTTATTATTGAACACACTCACAAAATACGATCCAACTAAATATCTAACAATGTGAAGTTCACAATTTATTTATAATAACAATAAAAACAATGGGAAAAATAATTTCATAACAAATGATGATTTTACAGTTCTGTTCAAACAGAAATAATACATAGTTCAAATTTCGCGCGTAGCGCGGACCGACCCTAGTACTTAATATACTACTGGTAGCTTGTTTTGGGAACCAAACAAAATGAGATTAAATATTTTAGGGCTATATGAGTAGACCTGTCAAAATGAGTTATAAATAATGGATTGATCCAAACCAAACCAACCCATGGTTCTAATGAGTTAATAATTTGGATCTCCATTAATGGTTTTTATGAGTTAGTGGGTTTAGTGAGTTGGATTAGAATTTGTTTGGATCAAAATGAGTTGATGGGTTATCCAATCCAACCCAATTTTTCTCACATAAGTTTTTTTTCTTACGAGACATTCTCTTTTCTCTTTTCCGATCTAGAGAGATTCAATCCTCTCCCACCTTGTTTCTCAAACTCCTCTGCTCTTAATCTCTCACCGTCTGCTTCGAGACCTTTGGATTGGCGCTTCGTCGGCGGTGGTTTCACCGGTGCTTCGTTGTTAATCTTTCACGACATTATCATTGATCTTCCTGGTGAGTCACTGATTTTTCTTTAATTTGGCCTTATGGGTCACTGATTTTTGATGATTGGGTTTGAATCTATCGATAAACTCTTACCGCTTTTCACTGATTTTTGATGATTGGAGCTCTTACCCCAATCCGTTTCGATCTATTCCCTTCCTCTACTCTCCGTTACTCGCGTCCTCGTTGTTCACTCTGGATCGGCAGGTCTGAATCCCTTCTTCTCTGTTAACTCTTATGATTCATTACTTTGGTTTATGTTGACCCATTGTTTTGAATATTAGTAAGAACTTTGTTATAAAACTTATATAAACGGTCATAGACTCAGTCCATCCATAAGCTTATGTACTTTGGTCTGGATTCCGCAAGTATAATAGCCTTCTTGATTGTGCTAGAGGAGATGTCACTAGAACTCACTAGTAAGCAATACTTGGTTTGAATGATCTTCTATTTTTAGATTAGTCAGATGTAAAACATCACCTGACTATGTGTTGTTAAAACTTAGTTGCACTGTATGCATCAGATATTGGTTCAGCCGGGGAGTTGATGATTTGGGAGAAATCAGTTTAGTCATGTTTGTGTGATTGCTTTAGCACTCAATTTCTTAAACTTGCTCACATATTGGCATATGATATGTGAAGTTACGGACAACTTGCTCGCATAATGCTAAGCCACTTGGTTTTTATAAGTAAAGTTACGGACTTTGTAATTTGATATGGCTAAGTTTAAAGCTTTTGGGATTGTTTGAGTAGGTTATT
The DNA here is from genome assembly GCA_905132765.1 of Moricandia arvensis. NCBI lineage: Eukaryota > Viridiplantae > Streptophyta > Magnoliopsida > Brassicales > Brassicaceae > Moricandia > Moricandia arvensis. The sequence continues at coordinate 31,002 of CAJHQP010004497.1, read as the reverse complement.
GAGAAGAAACTGAGACCCATGTTATCGGAAAATACTTTTCAAGTTTAAAGTTGGTTTGAATGATATTAGGTCTTCAGGAGACGTCTTGCGTTTGTTTATCCAAAGTCAACTTGATTGTTTAAGTTGTGGGATCGTTTGAGTTGACTTTATGTATTAATTTATTCTTTCTTGAAATTGGACAGTTGTAAGTTGTTGCATGAGTGTATTAATTTTCAAAGCTTTTGTTGGATGTAGATAATTTTACACTGTATGCATAACTTAGTTGCGTTGATGTTTTGCAACTTGTTGGTTCAGCCTGGGAGTTGATGGGATAATGTTCTTAAGATTAGTCAGATGGCGTGAGCATCACCTGATAATCTAAACATGTTTTATTATAGACCTATTATCGTGTATCATCTTAAAGTCCTAGATGTCACAGATCTTACATTTCTTAAACTTTTCTTAAATTTATTTGGTCTTACATTATTCAGTGTCTTAAAGAAATGGATAATGATGAAGAATTTCTCCCAAGAGATGTCGGTGGTGGACCTAATGGTGGACAATCATCAAGTGCATCCCAATATATGCTTGTGAGTTCTTCTCATTCAAAAATAACTAGAAGATCAAATGCATGGGACTACTTTACAATAGGAAAAGATGAGAATGGTCAAGAGAAAGCATATTGTAAGAAGTGCCCCAAAAACTATTTGTGGTAAGAACTAGTGGAACTTCTAACCTGAAACGTCACTCTGAGAAATGCTCACTTGGATTAGATGGTGAAAGAAAAGAGAGGAAGATTGATGATAAAGTTGCTAGGGAAAAATTCAGTAGAGTAATTATCCGGCATAATCTTCTTTTTCGTTCAGTTGAATATGAGGAACTTAGGGATTATCTTAGTTATCTAAACCTAGATTATAAGTGTTATTCGAGGAACACTGCTGCAGCTAACGTGGTTAAAACTTGGGAGAAAGAGAAGCAAAAATTGAAGTCTGAGTTAGAAAATATTCCTAGTAGGATATGTTTAACGTCTGATTGTTGGACTGCTTCAGTCTCGGGAGATGGATATATAGTCTTGACTGCACATTATGTAGATGCGAAGTGGGTATTGCATAGCAAAATTTTGTCATTTTGTGATTTACTTCCTCCACACACTGGTGATGTTCTAGCTAGTAAACTTCATGAATGCTTGAAGGAGTGGGGAATTGAGAGAAAAGTGTTCACTTTGACATTAGATAATGCCACATCAAATGATTGTATGCAAGAAATTTTGAAGGATAGGCTAAATTTGGATGATAATCTGCTGTGTAAAGGAGAGTTCTTTCACGTCCGTTGTTGTATTCACATCTTAAACCTTATAGTACAAGATGGTTTATATGTTATAAGTGGTGCATTGTCTAAGATTCGAGATACTGTAAAGTATTTCAAAGCTTCAACAACTAGAAGGATTGCACTCTCAGATTGTATAGAAGGTGATGAAGAAGCTGTCTTCTCTTTGGATGTTCAACATAGATAGAATTCAACTTATTTAATGCTTGAGAAAGCTTTGAAGTATGAGCGTCCTTTAAATAGGTTCAAAGTGGTTGATAAAAGCTACAAACATTGTCCCTCGAGTCAAGAATGGAAGAGGGCAAAGGTCATCCACGAGATTTTGATGCCCTTTTATTGTATTACTACTCTAATGTCTGGGACAAGTTATTCTACATCTAACATGTATTTTGGGCATATTTGGAAGATTCAATGTTTGTTGGAAGTTAACATGAGCAATGAAGATAGTATCATTAGAGAGATGATTTCTAAGATGAAAAAGAAGTTTGATAAATACTGGAAGCAGTTTTAGAGAAACATTTTTGGTCTTGTCTTATTCTTGTAAGATCTTACTTTAGTAACAGAAGAGGTAGATGAAATTCTTCATCGACTAAATCCATATTGTGAAGGTAAAACTGAAGAAAATATTTCTAACCATTCGTGTAATATTGTAGCTATACTATTGACTTATTGAACATGTCTTCTTCGTCTATCTGGAAAGGCATGGGTTTCCTCAGTTGAAAGAAATTGAAACAATTCTTAGTCGGGGTAAATGTTCTTAATAGGGCTTTGGTTCAGTTTCGACCGATTGCACAACTTTGGGCTTCTATATCTTCTGAATCAGTGCGTGTTATACTGTTATTGTTAGGTTTGTTTTGGATAAATTTAAACAAATTGTTATAATTTTTCATTTTTTTTCCTTTGACCGTGTTAGTTGTTATACGAAATATCTGATCAATTTTTTCTTTTAATTGTCGAAAGAAAAATCGATAAAATCAACGAAATAAAGTCAGTGATAAATAGTTAAGTTGTAACTAAATTACAATTTGTTTTATAATATTATAAGATGTCAATCTATTATTAAAAATGTATAGAAATAATTGAAATATTTATAATAAGAAGTAAAGTATTTTTAATAAATTTTAATTATTTGCACAGATTTTAATAATTATCTTAATATTTTTTTTATAATAAAGTAAATATTATATAAAATATTTTAATCAGTTTAATATGTATTATGCTATTAGGCAAATCTAAAACTTCCACAGCGATAGTTTACCAATCGGCGACTTAAGTATTTCTTGACTGGGCTTTGGTTCTGTTAAGCCCACCTCCGCTTGCACAAATTTGGGCCACCATCATATCTTCTAGAAAAAAAGCGTGTTGCGGGTAATTTTCTCATGTCTTGTTAACATATTTTCTTATTATTTTTTTCCTTTTTTCCTTTTTTCCTCTTTGAGGGTAACTTTATATAACAATTTCTGGTCTATTGGTCTTCTTCTTCTTCTGTGTTCTGTCAAAAATAAAAATAAAAATCGATGAAAGGAAGATCTGGGACGATTCAGGGATGTTCTCAATTAGGATTGAGAAAGGAGAAGAAGAAGAAGGATTGTGGGTTATCGTGGTTGCCAGATGAGGTGGTTTGGAACTGCCTGGCTTATCTATCGAGATTAGATCTAGCGTCCTTTGCTATGACCTCCAAGGCACACCGGTCTCTCGCAACCTCTCCTTATCTTTGGGACTGGAGATGGGGGATGGATTGCTTCGAGCCAATTTACTACGTGTGCTTGCACGTATTTCTAGAACCCATCCCACAGTGGTTCGTCCTCCACCCGGTGCAACGTCGGCTGAAACCGCTCCACATGCACGCGTATCTGCCTCCAGAATCAGGATCCTCTTTCGTGGTGGTGGCTTGGGGTATATATATCATCGGTGGACTCGTGAACGGCAAACCCACATCGGAGGTCATGTTGTTCGATTGTTTCGACCATAAGTGGTACCACATCCCGTCCATGAAGATGGCTCGTGCTTCCGCCTCAGCATGCGGGATAGGCGACAAGATATACGTGTTTGGAGGATGCGGGGATGAGGACTTTGATTCCTCAAACTGGGCAGAGGTATACGACCTCGACACCTTTACTTGGGGTTCTTGTGTGTGCCTACTACTACAACTCGGCCAAAGAATATCAAACAAAGCCTGGTGATAAGCAAGGAGGAGGTTTACGCTGTGGATGAGGATGGTCAAAGCTTCTTCTTTTCCCCAAGCAAACTGTTTGTGCCAAGCGGAAAAACAGATTCTAAGCCAGGACACAAAGACGACTGGTGTTGGATTGGAGGATTCTTGTTTTCCCATGGTGCCCCCCCCCTCCGCGGGACAATACTATGGTGTTTGCCAGACGAGTTGGATTGGAAGGAAGTCAAGGGTTTGGAAGAGCTGCAACAATGCGAAATCACCAAATTCTCCATCAACTATGACTACAACCTTGTCATCTTCTGGAACTCCCAACCTCAAGGTGCTGATAGTTTAGAGCTTTGGTCTGCGGAGGTTTCCCTCAGAAAAATCAAGGCAAGCCAGGGAACAAAGATTCAGGGGAAGATTGAGTGGTCCGGTTCTGTCTACAAACTCGACTACCCTCTCACCGACTCAAATAGAGTTAAGGTCTTGTATGTTGCTACTGCGTTTACCTGATGATGTTTTTACTTCTTGGTTCAAAACTATATTTATTGCTATCATCTAAGTTGTTTTAAGCATCTTCTTGTGCATTTTTAATTTTTATAATTTGCAACCGAGTCAAAAGCAAGATACATATCTATTGTGCTCGTCCCGTTTATTAGATTCAAAGATAACATAGATTGCAAGATACTTTTGATATACATGCCTAAGATAACATAGATTGCAAGATACTTTTGATATACATGCCTAATTGTTATAGCCTAGGCTTACAACTTTTTGTCTGCGTGATATTATAGTATAATGAATGTCTCTATTTATGAGATAACTATAGTAAAATCTCCAGCTTGTGCTTTCTCCCGTCCCGGAATAAAAAAGCTGAATCCTAAAATGTTATCCCATAATTGAGGAGACCATAAGAAACAACTAGTTTCTGTGCAGTGGATTTAAAAATCGTCCCATAATCAGTAACCCTTAAATCCACTGCACATAAACTGGTTGTTTCTTATGGTCTCCTCAATTATGGGATAACATTTTAGGATTCAGCTTTTTTACTCTGGGACGGGAGAAAGCACAAGCTGGAAATTTTACTATAGTTATCTCATAAATAGAGACATTCATCATTATATAATATCACGCAGACAAAAAGTTGTAAGCCTAGGCTATAACAATTAGGCATGTATATCAAAAGTATCTTGCAATCTATGTTATCTTAGGCATGTATATCAAAAGTATCTTGCAATCTATGTTATATTTGAATCTAATAAACGGGACGAGCACAATAGATATGTATCTTGCTTTTGACTCGGTTGCAAATTATAAAAATTAAAATGCACAAGAAGATGCTTAAAACAACTTAGATGATAGCAATAAATATAGTTTTGAACCAAGAAGTAAAAACATCAGGTAAACGCAGTAGCAGCATACAAGACCTTAACTCTATTTGAGTCGGTGAGAGGGTAGTCGAGTTTGTAGACAGAACCGGACCACTCAATCTTCCCCCGAATCTCTGTTCCCTGGCTTGCCTTGATTTTTCTGAGGGAAACCTCCGCAGACCAAAGCTCTAAACTATTAGCACCTTGAGGCTGGGAGTTCCAGAAGATGACAAGGTTGCAGTCATAGTTGCTGGAGAGTTTGGTGATTTCGTATTGTTGCAGCTCTTCCAAACCCTTGACTTCCTTCCAATCCAACTCGTCTGGCAAACACCATAGTATTGTCCCGCGGGGGGCACCACGGGAAAACAAGAATCCTCCAATCCAACACCAGTCGTCTTTGTGTCCTGGCTTAGAATATGTTTTTCTGCTTGGCACAAACAGTTTGCTTGGGGAAAAGAAGAAGCTTTGACCATCCTCATCCACAGCGTAAACCTCCTCCTTGCTTATCACCAGGCTTTGTTTGATATTCTTTGGCTGATTCGTAGTAGTAGGCACACACAAGAACTCCCAAGTAAAGGTGTCAAGGTCGTATACCTCTGCCTAGTTTGAGGAATCAAAATCCTCATCCTCCAAACACGTATATCTTGTCGCCTATCCCGCATGCTGAGGCGGAAGCACGAGCCATCTTCATGGGCGGGATGTGGTACCACTTATGGTCGAAACAATCGATCAACGTGACCTCCGATGTGGGTTTGCCGTTCACGAGTCCACCGATGATATATATACCCCAAGCCACCACCACAAAAGAGGATCCTGATTCTGGAGGCAGATACGCGTGCGTGTGGAGCGGTTTCAGCCGACGTTGCACCGGGTGGAAGACGAACCACCGTGGGATGGGTTCTGGAAATACGTGCAAGCACACGTAGTAAATTGGCTCGAAGCAATCCATCCCCCATCTCCAGTCCCAGAGATAAGGAGAGGTTGCGAGAGACCGGTGTGCCTTGGAGGTCATAGCGAAGGACGCTAGATCCAATCTCTATAGATAAGCCAGGCAGTTCCAAACCACCTCATCTGGCAACCACGATAACCCACACACCTTCTTCTTCTCCTTTCTCAATCCTAATTGAGAACATCCCTGAATCGTCCCATATCTTCTTTTCATCGATTTCTATTTTTATTTTTGACAGAACACAGAAAAAGAAGAAGACCAATAGACCAGAAACTGTTATATAAAGTTACCCTCAAAGAGGAAAAAAGGAAAAAAATAATAAGAAAATATGTTAACAAGACATGAGAAAGTTATCCGCAACACGCTTTTTTTTAGAAGATATGATGGTGGCCCAAATTTGTGCAAGCGTAGGTGGGCTTAACGGAACCATAACCCAGTCAAGCAACACTTAAGTCGCCGATTGGTAAACTATCGTTGTGGAAAAGTTTTAGATTTGCCTCATAGCAGAATACATTTTAAACTGACTAAAATATTTTATATAATATTTACTTTATTATAAAAACAGATATTAAGGTAATTCTTACAAAATGTGCAAATAATAAACATTTATTAAAAATACTTTACTTCTTATTATAAATATTTTAATTATTTTAATGCATCTTTAATAATAGATTGACATCTTATATCCAGAATATTCTGTTCTGAGTCTTTAATGTTTACATATTTTTTGGTCAGTGCAACAATACATGATGCATACAGCATAATATTTATACTACGCCTGACTATAATGTTGATGAAAATGTCAAATCAAATTAAATATTTCGGATATATGGTTCAATCTAGTATTTTATGCCTAGTAAGAAACGCTAATCACATATCTATATATAATTAGTAAATAATATATAAAATATTAAATAAAAGTTGGGCTATGCAGTAACTGCCAATAAAGTGGAGAGGCTTGGAAAAATTTTAAACAAAAAAGTGCGGTTAAAGAGAGACGGATACAGAGAGAGAGAGACGGATACAGAGAGAGAGAGAGACGGATACAGAGAGAGAGCCGTCCAAAAACAAGGCTTAGATGTCTATCCCACGCGCAATCAAACCCTTGTTGCATCTTCTTCTTCTCCCTCTCTTTATATCATCATTTTGCACCCACATGACACACATATCCATATATATAAATAAGCATATTCGCATCATAAACCTATATATGTACACTCTTAACACTTCTAGATGGTTCATCTACATGTGATCTAACTAATCAAAAGCCAAGCTCTTGACTCTTGTTTTGTTTAAACACTCATCATCTAAGGATTTAAACTGTCATCTCGTTCTTTCTTTTGGTACTCTTTTTAGATCATCTCCTACTGGAAATCGTTTACAATCAACATACTATTCTTCACAATCTGGTCGTCCAATGTATATTATCCCGTAAGTTTCTACCCATTGTTCCTTTTTAGGTTTTATTATCCACTATCAAAATATATGTACATAGTCTTAGTGGCGGATCTAGATTTTTTTTGTTAACTGGTGTCATAATTTAATTAATTAACTAATTTAAATATTTGTTTAAAAATAAATAAAAATAAAATAGATTAAATTAGTGATTATATATAATATCAGATTTTTAAATTTATTTTCTTATTTAGAAACCCAATTAAAAACAATAACAATAACTACATGTTCAAATTTGGGTTTAGAAAGGCAAATATTTAAATTTTGGATTTACAGACCCAAATAAAAACAATAACAATAACTAAATTAAACTATGTCCAGTCCAAAAAAAATATGGGTCCAAACAAAAGAAAGTAAAAATATATTGAGCCTTTGGCCCGTAACCATAAAAAAAAATAAAAAAATGGGTGTAAAATAACACTTGACCTCGGGCCTAGAGGTTTTAGGGGTCTTAGAACAATTTTTTTCTACCAATTGAGCTATGTATTGTCATTGAACACAACCTACAATACAATTTATAAGATTTAAGAAATGTCAACTGACACTCAACAGAGATCCGCCTCTGTATAGTCTACTTGCATGAATTATGATGATGCAAAAAAGTTTCTGTTCTGCATTGTCATCATATATAGATTACATACATATATATAGTATGTGATTGTTTTGCATAATTTTTTTGCTTCATAGCTATGTGTCATAGGAATTCGGAAGACACTTGTCTACTACAAAGGTCGAGCTCCTAATGGAAGAAAATCAGATTGGATCATGCACGAACCTCCGAGCTTGGCCCGGTTCAGGTTCACATTTAGAGACTCTAATTGATATGGACACTATCAAGTCAATAATCTAACAATATAGTAGTACACTACTCATCTCAATATAGTGGTTTGCTAATCAAACTATATGATAACACATTCTTTTTTTGATTCTTTATACTAGCGATGCATTCATTGTAAAAAAAATTGAGATGAATTAATTTAACATTGATTCAAAAAATGAATATGTTACGGTATCTACACAATCGATCTAATCATGAACTGACTTAATCAATAACGGTGTGTTTGTGCACTATAGGAAGAAGGCTGGGTGGTGTGTCGAGCATTTAGGAAGCCGATTCCAAACCAGATGCCAATAGGGTACGAGACATGGCAGAACCATCTCTACCACGTTGATAATAGTAACAACCACTCATCTACAGCAATGATGAACACGATTCACCAAATCGGTGCCTCTTCATCGAGCCACAGCCCTAACCAAATGGTCATGAGTAATAATCACTACAATGCATCCTCAAAGATGCATCAATATGGCAACATCGAGCTCCCACAGCTGGACAGTCCTAGCTTGTCGCCGAGTCTAGTGACAAATAAAGATCAGAACGAGAGTATGGAGCAAGAAGAAGAGAAGAGCTTCAACTACGTGGACTGGAGGACACTAGATAGCTTGCTTGAGATACAAGTCACACATCCACAAAACCCTAATGTCCTTATGTCTTCGTTCGAAGCGCAGTATAACCCGGGACAGAGCTTCCCTTCCATGCATCAAAACTATAACTATGAGGTCGAAGCTAATATTCATCATTCCCTTAGATGCTTTCCTGAATCCTAAATTTATTTTTAAAGAAACCTCTATATTGACTAGGTGGTTTCATGCGCCATGCGCAGTAATAATAATTTAAAAATTATATCTAATTATTATATTTTAAATTTAATATATCTTTTAGTAATATTTTTAGATTTTAGTTTTATCAGTACGAAAATTTAAAATAATTATTTTTATATTTTTAATTTAGTTGAATAAAGTTTAAAAAATTAATATCTAGTTATTATATTTCAAATTTAATATATATTTTAGTAATACTTTTAGATTTTAGTTTTATCAGTATGAAAAAAATAAAATATTTTTATTTAGTTTAACAGATTTTAATTTATTTTTCAGATTTTAGTTAAATATATTATAAAGTAAATTAAATTATTAATTATTTTTATTTAAAATAAATTATAGTAATAATAACTAATTTACTACTTAATTCATTGAATCAGATAATATTCGTTGAACGAACATATTTAATGTTGATTATACAAGAATTTTTTTTAAGAAAACATGATTAGTTGTTTTTACATGGAATTAAACTACAGCTTTAAAATTAATTATTTACGATACAAGTATATTATTGAGATTTTTTAAAAAATTCTAATGTTTATGTGACCTCTTTTTATATTTATAAACATGTTATTAATTAAAAAAAAACTAATAATAATATACATAAGTTATTTTTATATTTTAAGAATCTTACCAAAAATGTAAACTTCATAAATGACATGATTACCAAAAATGTAAATTTCATAAATGAGATTGTACATGTCATAATAAGGTGAGAGCCATATCATATTTTATACTAAGCCATGTCATCATTTTTTTTTTAAAATGAATGTGATGATGACACATAGCAAAATCACTTCTCAAATAATGTTTAGGGGGGGATTAGGGGATTTGTATTATATGATTTAACTGTATCACCTGGATAATAGTATTATACGTGTCTATTTGTGTGTAATACGTAGAATATATTTTAATTACCTCTTGGTATTTTCTATTGATATTTAATTTTCCATTGATTCCAAGAAATTGTGCTCATTATTATACGTTAATAATGCACGGTATCAATGGTGGTCTATTAGTTAGTATAATCTGATTTGAGAAACAAAATTGTAGAAATTTACCATTTGAAAAGTCATATGCTCGACGTACATATATAACTACATATTTTATATACATGTGAAGAAGATGAAAGAAGAAAACTGAAATTAAACAAAACAAATATGAACAAAAGGTTTAGTCAAAAAAAAAAAATGAACAAAAGGTTCATGGAATTAATGACATTGTTATTTGACCAAGAGGCAAGAACCATATCAATATATCATACACACACACACACACACACAAAAATAATGAAGTGTTCGCAGGATTGGCCTTGGACATAGTGACATAAACAGTAGTTTTTAGTTCACAAAATTTTAGTCGTTTAGTATGTATTGATCATGCAGCCTACAAACAGATTATAAAATATCTATAATTGTTTCAAGTTCCATAAGCCTCTAATCAGAGTTTATTAATTTCCCAAAGTGCGAGTCGGAACCTCTCACTCATTCGTCAAGTCTCCGTCTCCGATAACGACACGTTTCCCGTTAAAAACATGTTCCCACCTTCGTCGTGTACTAACAACATTTGAAGAACCAAAAAAAAAAACAACCTGATTGAATTTATTTTCTGTCGGAAACTAGTGTTCATGAAACATCCATTAATTCCAAACGAAATCTCTTCAAACTAAGATCCAACACCACACAAACCCAATCGAAACTTCTGTAATCGCTCCCACGCGAATTCTAATTCGAATGGGAACTCGCAGTATCTCTCGGCGTCTTCTCCTCTGGTCTCTTCTGCATCTACATCACCATGCCTGCTGCAGAGTTCGGCGAGCTCAAGCTCCCAAGAAGCATCTATGATCTCCGCTTGCTCAAGTATACTGATAAAGATTCAAACTTTTTATAGGATAATCTATAAAGAGTATTGATAAAGTTGCGATCTGTTGAGATAAGCTTGAAATAACTTAAGGGTTAAGTTATCTATATCCTACCGAGTTATGGAATAGGATAAAGAAAAGTTAATTATGATTAGGAGTTATCTAAATCAGCAATAATCCTCTATATATAACATAAGTCGTGTGTGGTTTTTGTTATGAGATTACATAGAGTTTGAGTTTGTTATTTCTTGAGTTTTGAGTTAGTTTCTCAAGGGTTTAATAAAGAAAGTTGTTCTTTACTTTTACGTGACATACAAACTTGAATTCTAAGATTTGGTATCAGAGCCATAAGAAGAGATGAGTGGCGAGATTATTCCAGCAACAGAGAAGCTTAGAGACGGAGGAGGCACGTCCACAATTAAGTGTCCGATGTTAACCTCTACCAATTATACGGTATGGTCTATTAGGATGAAAATTGCTCTACGAGTTCATAAGGTCTGGGAAGCCATCGAAGAGGAGACAGTTGCAGATGAGAAAAACGACTTGGCTATTGCACTTATTGTGCAATCTATCCCAGAGACACTTATCCTACAGGTTGGCGAGCTGGATAAGGCGAAGAAGATGTGGGAAGCAATTAAATCAAGACATGTTGGAGCTGAGAGAGTTAAGGAGGCTAGGTTACAAACTCTTATGTCTGAATTTGATCGACTAAAGATGAAAGAAACAGAGTCAATAGATGATTTCGGAGGGAAAATTGCAGAAATAACATCAAGATCGGCATCCTTGGGTAAAACCATAGAAGAACCAGTTCTCGTGAAAAAGTTTCTTAAGTGCCTCCCAAGGAAAAACTATATTCATATGGTAGCATCACTTGAGCAAGTATTGGATTTGAACAACACAAGTTTTGAAGATATCATAGGCCGTCTTAAAGCTTATGAAGAGCGCAATAAAGAAGATGAGGAAGCACAAGAAGACCAAACTAAATTGATGTACTCAAGTGCGGACCAACCTGCAACTCAAGCAAAACGTGAGTATAACAACCAAGATTATCGAGCACGAGGACGCGGAGGAAGAGGCTATAACAGAGGACGAGGCAGGGGAAGATATTATGCTCCTCGTGATGCATCACGAGTTGTGTGTTACCGCTGTGATAAAACAGGTCACTATGCCTCCGACTGTCCAGACCGTTTGCTCAAGTTGCAGGAAGCTCTTGAGAGTGAGGGAAGTGAAACACAAAACGCTGACGAGTTGTTGATGCATGAGGTGGTCTATCTAAATGAAAAGAATTGCATTCCGGACAAATATGAGACAAACAATGATCAAGAAGACATATGGTACCTAGATAATGGAGCATCAAATCATATGACAGGAGATCGAAGGTATTTTTCTGAACTTGATACCTCAGTCACTGGAAAGGTACGCTTTGGAGACGACTCAAAAATTGATATAAAAGGTAAAGGTACTATATCATTCTTGGATACGAAAGGGGAAGCTAGGAAGATGACTAATGTGTACTTCATACCTGATCTAAGGAGCAACATAATAAGTTTGGGTCAAGCAACAGAATCTGGGTGTGATGTGCGGCTTAAAGGAGAGCATCTAACGATGCATGATCATAATGGAAAGTTGCTAGTAAAAGCCAACAGGTCAAAAAATCGTTTATACAAGGTCCGGATGGGAATACGAGACAGTACAAAACTACTTCTAACCAGAATCAGTGATGCAAATCGTTGGCATGCACGCTTAGGTCACGTCAACCTAAAAACAATGAAAACAATGGTACAAAAGGAGCTTGTTAGTGGCATCACGAGTATGCAAATAGATAAAGAAATTTGTGCATCCTGCTTGCTTGGGAAACAAACAAGAAACATGTTTCCGCAAGCAACCACCTACCGAGCATCTAAGAGGCTTAAACTACTTCATGGAGATCTCTGTGGACCAATCTCACCTTATACACCGGCTGGAAATAAATATATATTAGTGATTATTGATGATCACTCAAGGTATATGTGGTCAATGTTATTAAAAGAAAAATCTGAAGCTTTCAGCAAATTCAAAAAGCTGAAGGGAATAGTCGAAAAAGAAACTGGAGAAAAGATAATGACATTACGAATAGATAGAGGTGGAGAGTTCGTATCACAAGAGTTCAATGTCTTCTGCGAGGATTCAGGTATCAAACGTCACTTAACTGCTCCTTATACTCCACAACAAAATGGAGTGGTTGAGAGGAGAAATAGGACATTGATGGAGATGGCGAGAAGCATACTTAAGCACATGAATATGCCGTATTGCTTGTGGGGAGAAGCTATTAGACATGCAACATACCTGATCAACCGGATAGCAACGAGGTCTCTGAAGGATAACACACCATACGAGATATATAAAGGACGAAGACCTAACATAAGCCACTTAAAGATCTTCGGATGCATCAGTTATGCTAAGGTTGAGAACGCGCGACTCAAGAAGTTAGATGACAGGTCAAGAATGCTAGTTCACCTCGGGACAGAACCGGGATCAAAAGCGTATCGACTCTTAGATCCAGAGACTCGAAAGATAGTGGTAAGTAGGGATGTCGTGTTTGATGAATCAAAAGGATGGAATTGGGAAAAGAATGAGACAGAGATGGGTAATGACCTGATTGTTACATTCGGAGAGTTTGGGAATCATGGCATCAATGATTCCGTAGAGAAAGAGGGAGATGAGATGACGTTTGTGAAAGAAAGTCAAGCCGTGGAAGTAGGAACTACAGAAGAGAACGGTGATGTACATGAATCTGTAACAGAAAATGTACAAGAACAGAGCACGTTGAGGAGAAGTGAAAGAATTACATCAAAGCCTAAATACTTGGAGGATTATGTGTTACTTGCAGAAGAAGAAGGAGAAATTTTGCTGCTGATACTAAACAATGAACCAAGAAACTTTCGGGAAGCTTGTGTACTTAGAGAATGGGTTGAGGCATGTGAGGATGAAATCCGATCAATTAAGAAAAATGGAGTATGGAGTCTTGTTGATCTGCCATATGGAGTTAAACCTATCGGGCTCAGGTGGATTTTTAAGATTAAAAGAAACGCCGATGGAACCATTAACAAATACAAAGCAAGATTAGTTGCTAAAGGATATGTGCAGCAATATGGAGTGGACTTTGAAGAAGTATTTGCGCCAGTAGCTCGATTGGAGACCATACGATTACTCATCAGCATTGCCGCAACCAAAGGATGGGAAGTGCACCACTTAGACGTCAAAACGGCCTTCCTTCATGGAGAATTAGAAGAAACAGTCTACGTAATGCAACCCGAAGGATTTGAAGTAAAGGGAAGTGAAGGGAAAGTTTATAAACTTCACAAAGCACTATATGGTTTAAGACAGGCACCAAGGGCATGGAACACCAAACTAAATCATATTCTGCTCGATATGGGATTCAAAAAATGCTCTAAGGAACCATCTGTCTACAGAAAATTCGTGAGTAACAGCTTACTTGTGGTTGCAGTATACGTCGACGATTTATTTGTTACCGGAGCTAGTCAAAATAATATAAGAGAGTTTAAGAAGGAGATGGCATCAAATTTTGATATGAGTGACCTCGGAAAGCTATCTTTCTATCTAGGAATTGAAGTAAACCAGTTCGGAGGAGGTATTTCACTAAATCAGAGTCGCTATGTTTTAAAAATACTAGAAGAGAGCGGAATGAGAAACTGCAACTCAACACTCATTCCGATGGAAGCTGGTTTAAAGTTATCAAAGTCATTGGGAGAAACAGATGTAGATGCTACGACCTACAGGAGGAATGTTGGATGCCTCAGGTATATCATACATACACGACCTGACTTGAGCTTCACGGTTGGAGTCTTAAGCCGCTACATGCAGCAACCAAAAGTATCACATGGAGCTGCAATGAAACAATGTTTGCGATATTTACATGGTACGGTCTCTTACGGTTTGTTTTTCAAACAAGCAACACCAGAAATACCAAGACTCATTGGCTATAGTGATAGCAGCCACAACGTTGATCCTGATGATGGTAAGAGTACCACAGGACACATATTTTATCTTGGAGACAGTCTTATTACGTGGTGCTCGCAGAAGCAAGAAACAGTAGCGCTATCATCCTGTGAAGCTGAATTTATGGCTGGAACTGAGGCGGCTAAGCAGGCTATATGGCTTCAAGAGTTGTTAAGCGAAGTAACAGAGCAGCCGTGCGACAAGGTGGTCATCAAAATAGATAACCAATCTGCAATCGCACTCACAAAAAATCCAGTTTTCCACGGCAGAAGTAAACACATACATTCCAGGTATCATTTCATAAGAGAATGTGTGGAAAAAGGACAAGTTTGTGTAGAACACGTCTCAGGAGATAAACAAAAGGCGGACATACTGACAAAGGCATTGGGAAGAATCAAATTCACAGAGATGAGAGATCTTATCGGTGTTGAAGACTTATCGAAGAATGACTTCAAGCTTAAGGGGGAGAATGTTGAGATAAGCTTGAAATAACTTAAGGGTTAAGTTATCTATATCCTACCGAGTTATGGAATAGGATAAAGAAAAGTTAATTATGATTAGGAGTTATCTAAATCAGCAATAATCCTCTATATATAACATAAGTCGTGTGTGGTTTTTGTTATGAGATTACATAGAGTTTGAGTTTGTTATTTCTTGAGTTTTGAGTTAGTTTCTCAAGGGTTTAATAAAGAAAGTTGTTCTTTACTTTTACGTGACATACAAACTTGAATTCTAAGATGATCTTTGTTGTGTGTTTAGAGACAATTTAGCAAACTATGCCAATGAGTATAACTGATAAAGATTCAAACTTTTTTTAACGGATAATCGATATTTTGATAAAAGGGTATTGATAAAGTTGTGAACTTTGTTGTGTTTTCAGAGACATTCTAGCGAACTATGCGAATGAGTATCTGGCGCAGTTTGTTTTAGGGTACTGTGCGACTTACATCTCATGTAGACGTTTATGATTCCAGGGACTACTATCTTTATGTCACTTTTAGCTGTGATCTTGGTTGTTTTCAACGCAACCGCTGGAGCTACTTCCTGTTTCTTTCTCTCTAAGTTGGTGATAACTTGGCTATGGCCTGAGAAACTTTGATTCTTTCAGGCTGAGGTAGAGCTCCTTACTTTTGCTTAATGAATCACCCTTGTAAGACTTGTGGTGATTGGTTGTGTTTTCTTTTTTTTCAGATTGGTAAGCGTAGCGATAAGCTTCTGAACTATATATGTTGTTTCTGAGGATAACACCAACATTGACCAATCTGTTTATCAATTTGGCTTCTCCCATAGTTGATGTACCTTTTCATGTCTTCTTTTTGGCGACATTGGTTGGTCTTATCCCTGCAGCTTATATAACCTTCAGGGTAAGCCCTTTTTGATGATATATTGTACATTGGCATATTATATAAGCAGAGGTTATCATTCTTGGTTCGTTGTGTTGCAGGCTGGTCTTGCTATTGGAGATCTCAAATCGGTGAAGGATCTGTATGATTTCAAGACGTTGTCGGTGCTTTTCCTTATTGGGTTTATCTTCATACTTCCAACAATACTGAAAAGAAAGAAGATATACGAATAACCCAAGGAGAAGTATCTTTACAACCTTCTATGCCATACGCCTTACAAACAAGCATACACTTATTAACTGATTAGAGGATACAACAGAGCAGAAATGTTTGAGTTCGTTGACTTGGTACTTCGTTTTTAAGCTTTTGTTGTATTGTTGTGTTTCCATCTGAGAGTAGCATTGAGGATGTTACAGAAGCAATACACTCTTTGTTGCACGTTACTGAAGATGAGAGACCATGGTGCAATTGATGAGACAATTTTGGCTCCTGATTATAGTCATTCTTATAACATCTTTTTCATTTTAAGGGGATGCATATGAAGCAGAAACTAGAGAATAACAATTATCTTAAAATAATGTATTTATAAAACCCAATTCTCAACAACACAGAACAACTCGAATTCATGGCATTATTTAGTTAGATACATTATTTTAAGTTTCTACATTACAACAACAACAAGCTACAATTTAGTTAGGTCAACTTGAAACCACCACCAACAGGTTTGTGCAACTGGTAGGTCTGGCTCGACACAACTTGAATCACACCTGGTTGTTCTGCAGCACCACACCAGAGCCCCAACAAAAATCATATCAGATAAGAAAAAAAAACAGAGCATGAATATTAAAAACATTGGTAAAGTTAAGACCTTTCTTTTCCAAGCTAACAAACTCATAAAACATGCAATTATGACTTATATTTGATACTTGGATTCTCATATGCCTATCTAAACATTGAAATTGAAAGAATATGCCTCAATATTCTTATCAGTTTGTAAATCATGAAATAGTCAATCATGTAATATAGGGAGATCAGAAGAAAGGTAGCTCTGATACCATGTTAATCTGAATATTTCTCTGATTGATGATGAGAACGTATATGGAAATATAAAGGGGAGTCAGTTACATAACAAGTCTGATTGAGGCATATTCATTGAACCTTCGCCGACTTGGTACATGGACTCAGAGGCATCATCTCACATTGTTTCGAACCCAGGTATCCTCCAATCTGTTTTTAATATGGACACCGGAAAATCTGTGATTGTAGACAACGGTTCTTCAATTCCCATTAAAAAAGTGGTAACACTTAAAAGTCCTTCCACCACTCGTCCTCTTCATTTGGCTAATGTCCTTATTGTTCCTAATATCGTTAAAAAGCTGATATTTGTTCGTCCCTTTACGACTGATAATTGGTGTTCTATTGAATTTGATCATTTTGGTTTCTCTGTGAAGGACCTTCAGTCTCGGAGAACAATACAACGCAGTGAGAGCTCTGGAGACCTCTATCCACTTCTGCCAACTCTCAATAACTCGCCTCAGTCTGCTCTTGTGTCCGAGACACCAACTCTTTGGCATAAACGTTTTGCTCATACTAATAATGAGACTCTCAAGTCTATTCTTTCTTCTGCTTCTTTTCGTTGTAATAAAGACAACTTACCTATTTGTGATGCTTGTCAAATAGGGAAACACTTAAAGAAAGCATTTTTTTATTCTACTACAAAAAGCTTAAACACTTTCGATCTCGTTCATACAGACGTTTGAACTTCACCCTTACCAAGTATAAGTGGCATTCGCTTCTATGTACTTTTTCTCGATGATTACTCACACTATGGATGGATATATCCGCTCAAAAATAAGAGTGATGTCTTTGCAAAATTCCTCCATTTTCCAGCTTATGTCGAAAGACAGTTTCAAAAAAAGATCAAAGTGCTTCAATGTGACAATAAAGGAGAATATAATAACTCGAGTTTTCAGAATCATTTCGATCAAAATGGCAAATCTGAAAGAATGATACGCAATTTGAACAATACTCTCTTTTATTTCTATCGCAGCTGTCTCCCTCTTATTGGGTTGAGGCTTTACACATTGCTGCTCATATAATCAATATTCTTCCTTCCGCTTCCATATCAAACAAAACTCCAACCTTCATTCTCTTCGGTCGTCAGCCCACTTATGATCACCTTAGGATCTTCAGATGCTTTTGTTTCCCAAACACAAACAACTCTCTTAAAAGCAAGTTGTCCCCTCGTTCTACTCCTTTCTTATTCCTCGGATAACCTACAAACCATAAGGGTTATCGATGCATGGACTTAAAATCAAATCGAATTATTCTGTCCAGGCATGTTGTCTTTGATGAAACAATTTTTCCAGCTGCTGAAAAACAAAACAGTCAGCACAAATCTTAACAATTCTTGGACTTTGCGGAAGCTTTTAACACACCTCCAAATCAGCCACATCAATCTCTGCCAAACGTCCCTCCTCCTGCAAAAATGAAAACTAGAGGTCAAGCAGGAATTGTCAAACCAAAGAATTTTTTTTACTCTGTATGCTTCCTCTATTTTCAGATTGCCTACAACTCACCAAAAAGCTTTCATAGACCCGAATTGGAACCCTGCAATGCAGGAAGAGTACGATGCACATATTAAAAATAAGACTTTGAGGCTTGTACCTTGTCCTTATGGGGCAAATATTATTAACTCAATGTGGTTGTTCAAACATAAGATTGATGCAGATCGAGTACCAAGACGACACAAAGCTAGACTTGTTACAAATGGGAAGTCACAAGAAGCTGGTGTGGACTATGATGAGACGTTTAGTCCTATTGTAAAATCTGCAACTATACAACTGGTACTAGATATCGACTTGAGCAGAGGATGGGACATCAATCAGCTTGATGTCCAAAATGCCTTCTGGCATGGAAGAATTTCAGAAAAGATATATATGCATCAGCTGCCAAGCTTTGTGGACAAACAACATCCCCACCATGTCTGCAAACTGGACAAAGCCCTATATGATCTAAAGCTATCACCTCGTGCGTGGAATGCAAGATTCATTAACTTCATCAAAAAGCTTGGTTTTGTGACGAGTAAGTGTGACCCATCTTTATATGTCTTCAAGCAAGGAAACAACATGGCTTACCTTCATCTGTAAGTCGATGACATCATACTTACCACCTCTAGCACTTCACTCCTCTCCAAGATCAAAGAAAATTTGAAAAGGGAGTTCCCGATGACAGACATGGGACGTCTCTCATACTTCTTAGGGATCAAAGTGCAATAAAACAACGCATGAATAATGCTTACTCAACAGCATTATGTATCAGATATAATTAATCATGATGGCATGAAAGAATGCAAACCAATTTCAACACCCGTTGACGTCAACTCCAAGCTATCAGCTGAAGGTGGAGATAAAGTATTAGATGCTAGTCAATACAGATCCCTCGCCGGAGCCTTGCAATATCTAAATTTCACGCGTCCTGACATAGCTTACGTGGTTCAGCAGGTATGCATCTTTATGCATGACCCAAGACAGAGTCATCTCAACGCTTTAAAACGCATAATAAGGTACATTCAAGGCACATAATCTCATGGCATGCAGCTGTTTAAGTCGAAAACTGACTCCCTCACAGTGTATACCGATGTTGATTGGGCGGGGTGCCTAGATACCAGACGTTCTACCTCAGGTTACTGTGTATACTTAGGCGAGAATTTGATCTTATGGTCCTCCAGAAGATAGCCTACAGTGTCAAGGTCAAGTGCAGAAACCAAATACAAAGGCATTGCAAATGCTGGTGCAGAAATAACCTGGTTGCACAACCTTTTTCTTGAGCTACACCTACCAATGAAGCGAGCTACACTTGTGTTCTGTGACAACATTTGAAGGCAATTCGGCGTGTGTCGCTTAACTTAAAGAATGTTATATCAAGAGCGATATAACAAAGCACATCCCTCCAAGATTTTTTCGTACTATGAGAGCTCGAGAAAAATAAAGAAGTGGACATAGAGTATGTATGGTCATGCGACAATCCAGCTGACTTGTTTAAAAAGGTCATTTCTACTACAACATTCCAAAAACACGTATGGTATCGGAATGCGGCATTTGCATGACCTATGAGAAAAGGCGATATCCATTCTTTTTCGAGGGAGATTACATTATTATATTTTTTTCCCTCGTCATAATTTTTATTTCACTGAATTTTTCTGTGGCTAGATTTTTAAAGAAGTAGTACGTAATATAAGATGAATAATCAAGTGGAAGTGTTAATGATCATCCACCTTTTAACACATGGACAACTACTTTGTATTAAAGTATCATTGTCATCTCTCTACTTTGTCTTGATCTTAAAATATCATTTTCGTTGTTCTTTCTCTCCATCACTATAAATAGTCACTCCTTTCAAATAATATGTAATAAGAAATAATCATTTTAGTTTTCAACTACTTTAATTCATCTCTCTCCTTATTCTATCTCAAATAATTATATCAATATAACAAATATAAGAATCTCACGTAGTGATAATTTACAACAATATGATCAATTTTTCTACAAAGGACAATAGAACAAACATCTTTTTCAAAAGCAAAGGAATCTTAATTGTTTTAAGGCGCAATAAGCTTGGGCACCAAAAGTGGGCAGTGTCTTGGGATTGATGAAGAAACTTTGGGCGCAATGCATCTGACACGACCGCTCCTTCAAGTCAACATTCTCACGTGTCCCTCTCTCTTTTTGTTTCAAACTTTACCTTTTATTTGATCACTTTAATTATTATAAGATTAGTAGACTAGATACAAAAATTAGAATTTAGACGCCTCTCGTCAATGAGAAACAAGGCGGTGCAAACAGGTCTGTCTCCTCCTTCTCACGATTTAATCAAATGCTTACTATATTAGGATTGCATGATATTAAAATGATAGGAGGAAAATACACATGGGTGGGTAAAAGATCTAAATATACTGTGATGACAAAGATTGATAGAGCAATGGCTAATTGTTTATGGTCTGAACTCTATCCTATGGCCTTAGTTTCCCTACTTCCTTTGATTGGTTCTGATCATAGACCTTTGCTTTTAGATACTAATACTAAGCGATGGAAAAAATCCAAAAAGTTTAAATATGAATCTAGATGGAGGCTTTACTCGGATTTTAAAAAAGTTATTGATCAAGTTTGGCACCAAGAATGTGTTAATGTCGCAGATGAAGATATTCAGAGGATTATCAAGAAATGCCAAAATGCAATATCAAATTGGAGGAGCAATCAGAATACAAATACAGGGAAGATAATAGCTCAAATCAAACAAGATATTCAGAAAGAATATGATGCTCCATATATTAATTACTCACGTCTCTCTTCCTTAAAAGCCCAATTGCAGTTACAATACAAGCTGGAGGAGGAGTATTGGCGTACGAAAAGTAGAGTGCTCTGGTTGAAGGCTGGAGATAAAAACACCAAGTTTTTCCACCTAAAAACGAAGTAAAGGCGCAATTATAACAGAATTATATACCTCCAAGATGACAACGGGAGGAAGTATACAAAAGATAAGGACATCTTTACTCACATTGAAAAATATTTTACTTCTTTGTATACTACTAATGGAGGTAGCTTGCGTCCTGAACTAATGAATAGTATACCTCGTAAAGTGACAGATGAGATTAACAAGGAACTTATTTGTCCAGTCACAGAAGATGAGGTCAGAAGAGCAGTTTTCACCATGGATCCAGATAAGGCACCTGGTCCCAATTTCATGACAGCAGCCTTCTATAGGCAGCATTGGGATACTATCAAATCAGGTGTTATCTCCTTTGTCACTCGTTTCTTTGAGCATAACTATCTTGATACATCACTTAATCAGACTCATATTTGCTTAATTCCGAAAATAGAGAATCCTAATACTATCAAAGATTATAGACCTATTAGCTTGGCCAATGTTGCCTACAAAATAATCTCCAAGATTTTGGCTGAGCGCTTAAAACCCTGGTTAAACTATATTATTGCTGAGAATCAGTCTGCTTTCATACCGGGTAGGCTTATAACTGATAATGTGCTTATAGCTCATGAACTTATGCACTCTCTTCATACTAAAAACCTCAAAAATAAGTTCATGGCTCTTAAGCTGGATATTGCAAAAGCTTTTGACAAGATTGAATGGCATTTTGTAGATTTTGTTATGGAAATGATGGGATTTTGTGAGAGATGGAGATATTGGATAATGAAATGTATCACCATAGTCACATATACAGTCTTGATAAATGGAGAGGAGTCAAAGAGGATCATACCCCAGAGAGGTCTCCGACAAGGTGATCCGATTTCTCCATATATTTATATACTATGTACAGAAGGACTCTCGAGATTGATAAAGCACAATATACAATTGCAGAAGATTCATGGTTTTAAAGCTTCCGTAAATGGACCTCCAATTTCGCATCTCTTGTTTGCGGATGACTCACTAGTTTTCTGTAAGGCAACAGAAGAAGAAGCAAGGAATATAAAACAAATACTAAGTACCTACCATTTGGCCTCAGGACAGGAGGTGAATTACACTAAATCGGCAATAACCTTTGGTAAAGGTACACCTCAAACAACTCAAGATCAAGTTACTGAGATTCTTGGTATAACTAAGATAGGAGGCTTTGGTAGATACTTGGGTTTGCCGGAACATATAGGTAGGAAGAGGAAGGAAATCTTTAAGTACATTACGGATAGGATAAGAAACAAAATAGAAAGCTGGTATTCTAAGTTCCTATCTCCTGCAGGTAAAGAAGTCCTTTTAAAGGCAGTAATTACGGCTCTTCCTGCCTACACAATGTCATATTTCATGTTGCCAAAAGTGATGATTCAAGACATTACTAAAGCGATGCGAGCTTTTTGGTGGTCAACAAATAAGGATAGAAAATTTATGGCTTGGATAAAGTGGGATAAAATCACTCTCTCTAGGAGAGAAGGGGGCTTAGGAATTAGAGATATGTTAGCCTTTAACAAAGCCCTATTAGCAAAGCAAGCTTGGAGGTTAATTACTAACCCTACCTCCTTATTAGCTAGAGTCTTTAAGGCAAAATATTTTAGAAATTCTAATTTCATTGACGCTAAAAGCTATCAGACTTCTAGCTATGCCTGGCGTAGTATCATACAAACACAATCTTTAATTAAAAGAGGTTTAAAGTGGGTGATAGGTAATGGAGAACAAGTTAGAGTCTGGAAAGATAGATGGATCCCAGGAAACCCTAACATGACTCTAAATGGCCTGCCTGTCACGCTATATCCCAACTTACTTGTTAAGGACCTATTTTTGTCAGGTACAAGGGAATGGGATGAGCTGAAGATTAGAAGCTTATTTGCTGAAGAAGATGCCAATAAAATACTTACCATAAGGCCAAGCATAATAGGAAGCCAAGACAAAATAAGATGGATGTTTAGCAAGCAAGGGGTTTATACGGTAAAATCTGGGTACTTCCTGCAGAGGATGATAGATACAGAAGAACAAGGTACACCATCTCCTATTAATCCTCAAATGCAGCATAGAAACAACATGATACGTAAACTATGGAATATAAAAACCCCGCCTAAGATTAAAATGTTCTGGTGGAGAGCTCTTCATAATGGTCTTCCTGTTGCCCAAAACCTTATGAAAAGAGGATGTAAAACAGAAGTTACATGTCAAGTATGTGGGGATGCAGAAGAAACTATAGATCATATGCTACTTAAATTTAGAGTAGCACGAGAAATATGGTCCTTTGCTTTGGGAGAGGAAGCCATGTGTTTGGACCGTTATAGCTCTATATTGGATTTCTTCCAATATTTATTAGATGGTGCACAAGGTCATGTGCAAACTAATATTGCTCTGTTTCTAGGTTGGAGAATCTGGAAGATGCGCAATAAGCTGATGTTTGATAATAAACGAGATCACATAACTCAAGTTGTTAATGCAGCACTAGTAGATGTAAGGGTTTGGGAGGAAGCAACAATGCATGATGAGTACACAAGGCAAACTCTTCATCCTAAAATCCCAACCACCATCTCTGAGATTTTACCACCAGGAACAGACTATTACTGCATTGTAGATGCTTCTTGGAAGTCACCCAATGAAAACATTGGAATAGGGTGGTCCTTGATCAGTAGAGAAGGCACCCCAAAACTCCAAGGGAGCTCTTCAATGAAACCCACCAACTCTTCTTTGGAAGCTCAAGCAATGGCTCTGATAGCAGCAGTGCAGCAAATCTATGCACTTTCATATCACAAAGTTGTCTTCTTAGGAGACTGTTGGGAACTAATGAAGAATATTAACAATGGGATGAGTGGAAAGCGACTCAATGAAGGAGATGTTACAGACATACATGCTACAATTCAAGATGTATGTCTACAATTCAAGATATAAAAAGCTTTGCCACTGGCCATAATTTTAGCTTTATTCATGTTCCTAGGAATTTGCTGTATACTGTTGATGAATTAGCAAAAAGAGCTAGGATAAATAGTCAGAATTATGTAATATCCTGGCTCAACTATTAGCCATTGTACTCAATATTCCAATTGAATGAAATCTAAAAGGCTGACAAAAAAAAAAAAAGACGCCTCTCGTCATGATACCGTCATGATTACATCGTTTTTTAAAGCTGGCGCCACGCCATCCCTGGCGGCTCTTGGCTTTTGTTCTTCCCATAATAAGATCAATATTCAATACTGCATTTTTCCTAATGACTACAAAGCAGAAAGACTTTCCACTTTGTTTATTTTTGTATTTTAAATTGTGAGCATAATGGTACAAAACATAACAGTTAGAATTTCGTTTGAAAATTATCCATATTTAGAATGTTTTTTTGGGGTTTATTTTCTCATATTACAATTTACAAATGTAAATAAATCTTAATTAGGATGATATAAACTCCCTTTAACTAAGAACAAAAAAAAGTTTCGAACATAGAGAAAATGAGTTTCAGATTTCATCGACGTATAATTAAAAGTGAGTCGCCTCAATGAATTCGAATATATTGAAGACCGTTACAACTGATACTGTATTACTATAGTAGTGCTATTACATAATTGACACCAAGCTGACTAAATGAAAAAAGTTATATGTCCAGTTGCTGATATTGATGTGTTTCCCAGCTTTTCCTATGGTTAATTGTCAATGATCGGGACTATATATGTAAGTGTTGTACAACTAATATTGTGTGCTGACGCGTTATTATTTAGAACTTCTAACTATCATTTTCTTATTAGATTCAAGATATCATATTCACTGTTAATGATTAACTATCAGTTTTCAAAAATAGATTTTATATGTTTCTTTGAAAGTTTTCGTTTTGTGGTTAAGAAATGATATATTTCAAAACGAATAAAACTGAGTGTAAAACATCTTAAACTCTATAAGTTTATGTGGTGTTCATAATTTATGACTGTTATATTTGCGCATATAAGATACTAAACCTTAATGATTGTACATTTTTCGTCAAAATGATTGTATAAAACGAATAAAATTGAATAAACAATGCCTACGTCGTCCAAATTTGATGACTACAATAATTGACCATAAAAATCTAAGGCACAACGAGCACAGCAATGTAAAAGATTGGTCTATCTGTTTTTTTTTTTCTTCTTCTTATGGTCCACTCTTATCTTTACATCATAAACACAAAATAATTTGTCTGGCTTTATATATGGAAATGAATTTTCTAAGCCATATAATCTGGATATATATCAATTAACAAATTGAAGATAGTTTTCTTCACGCATTTAGATTCATATAGATCACGCAATATATTAGCCCTCGTTTAAATTTTTTTTTTTTTTTGCGAGAGCAATGAACTAGTAGTTGACTACTAGTAGCCATTGCTTAACAAATTAATAGGAAGAAGAAGCAATAATCCTTTACAAAAAGAAGCAATAACAAATACTGAAATTATATAATTAGAAGATCAAGAAGTAATGATAAAAAATAGCGTCGCACAGAATATCAATGTATTGCTTTCTTTTTTTATTGATCAAACCAAAATCAATGTATTGCTTTCAACACCAATTATTGTTACATCTTTCCGAATTGATAAATATAATACGGTACAAGATCAGTTACTCACTGATACCAATTATTGTTACCTCTTACATGTCTTGTATCATTTCAATTGGGATTTGAGATATTCACGTAGCAACTAGCAAGGATAAGGAAAACTATACAGTTGACATTATTAACCCAAAAAAAATTACATAGAAAAAGGAGATTTTAACTTCACTAATAGCTGCATATACGTTTTTAAAATCCATATTTGTGATACATATCGTGATTTTAAGTTTCCAGACAAGATATATGTAAAGTTATTTCTTCAAGTTATTGACATCCGATCGAAAACAGATGAAGTGTGGGTGGGATATTATTTTTATTCGACATCATAAGACCAAGCTTGATAATTCTAGGAACTTTGTGCTGACAGAGGCACGCGATAAGTTGTAAGGGACAGAGTTATTATTTTTCTTACTTTGGAAAAGTCACGAGTTATTATATCCTTTCAAATATTTGTGCTAAATAATTGGTAGGTGAACTCAACATTGTAAAACAAAAAGAAATGAACAAGCTGAGAAGTTGCATTAAATAATTAAACAAAATATTTTGTTAAACATTAAAAATTTGATCATCCGGTAGGTGGCTTATATTTTAGTGACCTTGGCATATATATATAATAAGAGGTTAACAAAATTATGTGAATTGATATACACATGCACTATTTTGACCAGAAAAGCTGATATACATGCAAAATTCTAATCACATATTATTTAAAGTTAAGTTATTCAACAAAAGGAAAAAGAAAAGACTATTTGGTGGCTTACTAAAAAGGAAAAAAAAACAAAGACATGTGCAAATGGATTAGTTTTCCTATAGAAAAGGAGAAAAATAAGAATGGGTCGGAGGTGATAGTGTCAGGATAAAGAGAAGGAAGAGACATCGGAACACGTGCAACGCGTTTTGCATAAGAAAAAGTTGAATGAAGTGGCGAATAATCATTTCAGTTTGGCCATGCATGATTCATGCAAAAGTCTCACAGTCACTCACGACTCCCACGTTACAGTTTCATTTATATCTTCAGTACATCTGTACATATAATGCAAACTACTTAGTTAGTTTCAGTTACATACTACTAACTAGTTTCATTTGCATGTATGTGATAGGATTATAAATTTAAAAGAAAGAGATGTCCAGTCTGTCTAGCGCATGCATGTGTAAGAATTATTTTTTTAAAAAGCAATTCATTTTTTTGGGGTAAAAGCAATTTATTATTTAAAACTATGTTTTTCAGATAAAACTTTCACATGGTATCAAATAGCATTCACATTAGGTGACCATGCTAATTATAAAGCCTAATCTTTTAAAATATATTTGAGAATCTAATTGATCCCAAAATCAATGTCTTATTATGAAAACATAATCCAACTACTATATACTAGTATTGTAGTTGTAGATGCTTTAGACAACGGAAATTTAATCGAAAATCACATATGTTAACCAATCAAAACTTTTATTTCTTTAAATTTTTACAGCCAACAAACTTTTAAAAAATTAATAATTAGTTGTACAGAGTTTTATTTCCAAAATAAAAATAATACTTTACAAAGATACAACAAAAAGATTTCTAGCAAATAAATATACAACTTAAATTTTACAGCGAAAAAAACTAAAAATTACATCTTATTCCAATCACCTCCAATAAGACTTATTTCTTCTCTGAAAAAGTGTGCTTTTATTTGGTGGAAGAAGTATGTCAAGGATCGAAATCTCTCATTTTCAACTATAATTCTAATTAATATTTTACAGACATAATTCTCCGACTTGACTGTACACCAGTGATTAAAAGATGTTCACCTTTATCATAAATCTGAAACATATTGTATAATTAAAGAGTATAAATTGGTCAGTTATTGCTGGAAGTAAAATTCCATAAACTTGTGACTGCAACTGACCATATATAAACATCACTCTAGTTAAGTTATGGATTGTTCGGGATCAATCGAGAAAAAGCTACATGTTTTGGGTTTAAATATCATAGTGGTAGTCAATAAATTATAACAGTATGTGTCTATTTTCTGTTGTCAATTTTTTTTTTTGCTAAATTATTTTCTGTTGTAACAGTATGTGTCTATTTTCTGTTGTCAATGTTTATCAGGAAAAAAATGGTGTTGTCATTGTTAAGCCTACTACTGTATTAAATTACTCAACTTTAACTTAGCTTTATTTACCCATTGACAATAGGAAAGTTTGCAATTTAGAATAAAGGAAATAACAAAAAAGCATTGAATAAGTCAAACTCTTGGTATATGTAATACATATATCAAGGGAAATTGACTTAATAACGTACGTAGTATAGTTGTTGAATGGGTCAAACCATGGATGGTTGGACTTACTATCAGATATTCTTTTTAATGTTCTTCCTTGCAATCCTAGTTATGTAAGTTTGTTTCATTATTTGTAGGTTGGTATAGATTTAGACAGACACAAAAAATTAGTTAAGTGTACTTATCACACTAACATAGAAACCAAAATTTAATACGAATGATGCCTTTCACCGACCGTTAATTTGAAGTTTACAAAAATCAACACAAAAACTATAACCGTCTTAAAATCAAATACATATTCGTCTACAGGCAAAAGGCACATTAAAAGAAGACTAATCTAGTACTCTAGTATTAGCATTGCTCACTGAGGCTTACCTACATTTACGAATTACGATTTCCCTTTTGTTTCTGTTTCAAGTTTGATTCTATTCGGTTCCGATAAGAATGTGTGCACGACAATAGTTATGTAAACAAGTTACATATGTGAGTTTAGTTAAGTTAATGGAAATAAATGATGCACTTAAAATGTTATTCGTTTAGTTTCGAAAATTGTCATTTCGGCACTTTTCGCATAAAGTAAAAATGATTAAAATACATTTTTAATAATTTTTACATCTATTAATCCAACAACATTTAATATAATAAAATTAATATAACTTTAATTAATATTTAATTCAAAATAAATATAAATTGTATTCAAATTTTAAAGTGACAAGTGTCAAAGTTACGATTTATAGAAGCAACCAAACTACCGTATATTGCATTACAAATTCATAACTTGATAAAAATGAATAGGACAAATCTCTTAAATAGTTTTTTAATGTTTTTATCACAAAAATAGATAGAAAAATAATCAAAATAGTCATTTTTAGTTTTTTAAAATTTAATATTTTTTTCATTTAAAAAAAAATTTAAGTCAAATTTTCAAAAATTTACTTCATAACTCTAAACCATAAATCTAAATTAATTAACTTAAATATATAAATATATATTTATACTCTTTAATAAATATTTTTTTGATTATTTTTTTTTTAAATGTTATTTTGATAACAAAAATTTTTTTAAGTATATTTTGGGCTATTCCTCAAATGTGAATAAGAAGGATGCAACTAATAACGCTAAATAACTTTCCACATCAAGTATGAAAATTAGGGACGTCACTCTCGTTAATTAATACGGGATAATTTGGGTCATGGAGTCATGGGTTTAATCAATTAAGACCGCAGACCAAACAGAGCTGAGTCAGACATCCGTACGACACTGCTGACGCGTGGCTTACTTTCTCTCTCTCCTCTCAACGCGGTTTCTCTCTCTCTCTAGCTCCGCCGTCCTATATATTATCTCTCCTCCGCCTTCGTTCTTTCACTCTCTAACTTCATCCCCACTCCTAAAAGAAAACAGTGAGCTCCAAAAAATTCTCTATTCGTTTGTTTTTTACCTCGTAGAATTCAAATTTTACAGTGGTTAAAAAACAATGGCGTCATCTGATGGATTAGCGAGCGTTGATCCATGGTCGTTCCGACAAAGCTTCAACATCGACTCGTGGTTACTCCCAGATCCTTTCTCACACGACAGTGATGTACTAGCTAAAGCTCTTCACAGATCCATCTCTACATCCACACCCACCACCGATCCTTTTTCTCCTTCAACTTACTTCGATTCCGATCTTTCTCCTCCTCAAACACTCTCTAACGTCTCCTTCGTCTCAGATCCAGACATCTCCGGCGTTGGTGGTGGGAAGAGAAAGCGTGGTCCAGGCGTCTCCGGAGATAAACCAGCGAAACGCCGTTCACGAGTCTCGACCAAGAAGTCTCAGACTACTTTTATAACGGCGGACGCGGCTAACTTCCGGCAGATGGTTCAGCAAGTCACCGGCGCTAAGTTCATCGGTTCTTCCCACGGCATTTTATCTCCGGTCGTGAAGCCGGAGCCGCATAGGCTCGCTAGCAGGCTACTACCACCGTCCTCGGCTGTTCCCACGCTTGATACGTCGTCGTTTTTGTCTAACCATCACCAGGAGAACATGGTCAACGATTTGGGGTCTGTTTCAGCGCCGGGGAGTTCGTTTCATCAGTCAAGAACGGCGGAGATGGTGAAGTCCGGTGTTGGTGGTGGTGGTGGTGGATCCGCCGTGGAGTTGGATAGTTACCCGAGCTTCCCGACGCTTGAGTCGTGGAAAGTGATGTGATCTTGTCGGAGCTATAAGTTAGTGTTTTGTAGATGTAGTCCCTTGTATCTCTCTTTGTTTGGTTATGAACATCTTGTTATCGTCCTCAGCTTTGTGGCTATGGAGTCTAGACTTGTTCATACTTTTGAGGGATTAATGAATCAATGGTTAATGGCTATTTTTAATATTTTGTTAGAGTAACAAAATAACACAGGAGCTAAAGAATATCTTTCTTGATGGTCCCATCCCATGGACATGTTGTCAATAT
This sequence comes from Moricandia arvensis, assembly GCA_905132765.1. NCBI lineage: Eukaryota > Viridiplantae > Streptophyta > Magnoliopsida > Brassicales > Brassicaceae > Moricandia > Moricandia arvensis. The sequence continues at coordinate 157 of CAJHQP010004497.1, read as the reverse complement.
CACACAGAAGACAATCATATACGTTACCACCATCACAGTTATGTCTTCATATCTGATACATATCATATAGTTTTTTTCTAATACCCTAGAAACTGGTACTCAATACAAAAGCTTAGTGTAACAATATACAAAAGAAAAGATTATCTTCCAAGAATTA
>CAJHQP010004496.1:0-54713 GCA_905132765.1 Moricandia arvensis | reverse complement strand
AAATAAGGAAAAAGAATTTCCTTCCTACACTCATTTCTCTCGTTTACTCTCTCTCTCTCTCTCAAACGAAATCACTCTCTCTCTCTCCTGTTCTTGCTTAATCTCACCGAGTTCTTCACTAAACTTACACTTAGTCTCTCATTCTCTCTAATCTCTCTGGTTACACACGAACTCACCCTCTTGATACTCAAGAACACTCTCATACTTTCATACTCTTCACTGCATTCTCTTTGATTCTCACTTAATCTCTTCATTCTCTTTCTCTTAGTTTCGACCATACTCTGTCTCTACACCACTCTCACACTCTGTTTGATCTATTCTCACATGGTATCAGAGCTCTCAAGCTCCTGAAAACCTATAAAGCTTCCGCAAATCTGTTTTCTGTTCAATCATCTCTTTCAAACTCTGTTTTGTTTCATCCTTGTATCCTCTGGTCCAAAGGTTTTCCAGGAGGGAAAAATCTCACCAGAACTCAAGATAAAGGAGGTCTTTAATCTCTGGAACTCAAGAAAGCTTCAGCTCAGTCCAGCAAGCTTCATCAAAGTCCAGATTCAAGTTATGTTTCTTGTAAAACCAGTTGGTACATTCTATTGTCCACTGGTCCAAACTCTCTAAGATGGAGAGCCCTAATGGAATGGTGACTTCAGAAACTTTAAGGAGTCCAAAGAAGAAACCAAACAACCTCATCTGGTCCAAAATGCTGAAGATAATCCATGGAAGAAACCATTCTTGGAGAAAGGTCACTATAGGAGCATCAAAGCTAGGCTGTTCTAATCATTCTCTGGCCAGCCATGCTGAAGCTTTGTTTCTGACCAACAAATCCCACGACCAGCAAGAGGACAGGAGGGTTTGAAGTGTCTCCTTGACCAGAAGGAGATAATCAAGAAGATGAGGTGTTGGACAGTCAATTCACACCTCAAACACTCCAAATTCAAGTGATTCACAGCCATGGAGGTTCAAGGAACTAGCTCAGGTTCCTTGGCTGTAAGTTAACCTCCTGAACTCTAATAAGAGCTTGTTGAATTGTTTTAATTGTTTCTGGTTGTGTTGAGTGTGTGTTTAGTATCTTAGGGACAGTTTAATGTTACTAGAGTTTTTGAACCTAGTTTCTGTCTCATGATGCTTAAACATTGTGTATGCATTGTTCTAGGAGTTTTCTAGCATGGTTATGTCTAGTTTCTGCCCTAGAATAATTGTTTGTGCTGTTCTGATCTAAGCTTGTGTTTAGTTTTTTGTTGCTTAAAAATTGTTGCTTGCTGCATGTGTACTGTTCTAGGAGATTACTAGCAATGTTTTGTCTAGTTCTTGTCTTAGTTCTATTGTTTGTGTGCTGTATGGTCTAGGCGAGTTGCTTAGTGCCTGTTGTATGTCTTGTATTGCATTGCTGATGGTCTAGGTTAGTTTCTAGCCATTTGTTGCACTCATTGGTGTGTAGCTTGATTAGATGTGTTGCATTCATGAATTGTCTAGGTTGATTAGATGAGTTTTCTAGTCACTGTTTGTCTTTTGTAATCTGTGTTTGCTTAAATGATCATAAAAATTAGCCTAAATGTCTTGTACTTGATGAATTATCATGGTTGAGCGTTTAGTGAATTATATGCATGGTTTAGGACTGAATGAGTTGTTTAGCTTCTGCCATTGCATTGTTTAAAGGTTGGGGATCAGACTTGGTGAGTTACGAAGGTCTGATCCTCTTGTGTGGTCTAATTCTTGCTGGAGTTTGAGTGTTGTTTCAGGTACACAAGAGGTGTCCACTGTGCATCACAAATCCAAGACAAAGAAGAAGACTTTGCCCATGCTGTTCAGAGCCTACACATGATGTATATTCCTGACCATGGAGAGATTGTTGGAGAAGGTCAGATGGTAATAAGTCTTGGTTGAGCCAGAACACGGCTGTCCTTTGAAGATACCTCAAGGAGGATTGATGGAGAGGCAGACCAGAAGTTGACCAACCATCCACCAGGCTGGATCTTCTCATCACTTGTGTGTAGAGAACCGGTTGATTTAAGCGCAGGCCATTTGGTTGTTGAGCTCCTGGTTCCAAGAGACACACAAGGAAGAGTTGTTCTAGGCAGTGGAGAGGAGATCAAGGGAGGAGGAACTGGTTGACTTAAGCGCAGCTGTTGGGGGTGATGCGCTCCTGGTCCTAGCTCAGTCTTGCTCACTTCCAAGCTTGGTCCATCCCTATACTCTCCGGATCAAGCTTGAGGAGGGGTAATGAAGAAGCAATCCTGAAGATCCAGCCGCCACAAGCCATTGGCAAGAAGTGGAGTTCACTCTTGCATCATTCCTCACCAGCCGGATCAAAGAAGCTATCATGAACTCATTGCAACCTTGCAAGCTTGGACCTTCACCTATTCTCGGTTCCAAGCTTGAGGGGGAGTGTGAATGAGCTTCCTATGATCTGAGAGATGTCTTACCAAGTGGGGACTCAAGTGGAGTTCACTCCCTACCATAATGATGAAAGGGAAGCACCTTAAACTCATCTCAAAACATTCATTGCTGTTCTTATGATTAAAATGTTATTGAGATTGTTGTGATTAGTGCATTACCTTGAGAACTGATGCACCTGTGGGATATTGTATCAGGTACCTTACTTGAGACTCAATGAAGCAAAGAACCGGTCCATCCTTACCTATCAAGATGGCGAGTAGTCAGAAGAGAGGGGGAGACACAAACCGGGGTCTAAGAAGAGTCCAAGGTGTTGGTGATGCGTCCCTAGGATGCTCTTTGGTTGATGGGAATGGATAGATCCTTGCAAGAACGAATCAGAGACTCAAGTCCTTCAAGGCGTGTGGATTGAATGGTGACACAAGAGGGATGAATGATCTCTTGATACTCCTAGATGAATGATTTGGATATGACACACCAAACTAAACACCCTTAGGTCTCTGGATATGACACACCAGAACTCGGCACACTTCTAGAGAGAGAGAGAGCCGTCAAGATGAATGTACTTGTTTATAAAAGACTGGATGATTACAAGAGGGTGTAGAGAACCCTTTAAATAAGAAACCAGAGACATACCTCTAGGGTTTCGACAATGAACCAAAAAAGGAAAGAAATAAAACTATAGTCTAAGTTTAACATAAGTTTAGAATGAAATAAAAATGGAACTTCATGTAGTCTTGGACCGAGAATAGCACTTAGGTGATGTGTAGACAAGTTGTGGCCTCGTTAAAAACCTCCCTCCTGGAAAACCTCGTGGGACAAAACCAAAAGCAAGGAAAAGAGCACACACCCCATGTCTTGCCTAGACACTAACTCAGCTTGATGTAGAGATGGCTTGAATGGTGATCAAGACATCTCGGATCAGACCTTGTCCAAGACTTTGTTGTTGTGGATGTGAAGTGAGTAATCCAACAACATTCTCCTTAAGCTTCTTGACTCTGGAACGAGTCATGGGACCTTCAGGAATGGCTAGAGCATCCTCACCAAGTGGTTGATGCATTGTGGCTTCATGTGGCTCATCTAGACTCTCCTTGTCCTCCTTAGTGATCCGGTCCATGATCACATCAAATGCACTCTTAAAGGTTGCATCCTCAAGCTCTTCAGGTTCAGGTTCATGCTTCCATTCTTTGGTGCTTTCCAGGATCACATCATCCCCTCCCTCTTCAAAAAGATTTGTCCTCAAATCTGTTTTACCTACAATAGAGGGGACCAAGTCAGTAACATTGAAGTTTAAAATCAGATTACACTTACCTTGCAAGCCTCTTTGATAGGCATTGTTGCTGACTGGTTTGGATATGTAGAAGGCACTAATCCATTTAGTTCCTGATTCATTACTTAAACCTGACATGTTGAAACAAAGCAAGTTAGCACATGAAAGTTTATCAAAGAGTAATAATCTTATCCCAAATTGGTTTTTGCTCGGTTTTGGCTTGTGTGCTGCTTCTGGTGGTGCTTCTTTGATGAGGATGAAGCTAGTGACGTCCTGGTGCTTATCCTGATCCAAATCAGGTGGCTTGAACCGCTTGTCTTCCACATGCTTGTTCTTCCTTCTTGTATGCTTCCAAGCTTCATCATAATCTGCACATGGCTCTTTTGACAAAAACAAGTGCATCATATCTGTGTAATTGATAAAAGAACTCTTGAAAACATGATCACTTACCTTAGCATGCTCACCTGGTCGCCATATATAGGATTGAGATGTTTTAAACTCAGAAAATTCAAAGATAGCCAATACAGGATCACCCGATTTGTAGAACCCATAACTCTTTCATCTGAGAAGGTTTGACTTGATTCCAAATCGACGTGAGCCCCTGATGAGTTAAGTTTCCATGGCAGTCGAGTTTGATGGTTAACTCCTTGTGGTTGTTGAGATATGACCCTCGGACTGTCCCTATGTCAAGGCTGGCGGCTAGACAGTTTCCAAGGTTTGATGGTTGCATCATCAACTTAGCCAACAACCCATTCTTGATACTCTGATCATTATTATAGCTTCTCTTTTCGAAAATGGTAGATCTCAAAACAGTTTGACCTGTACTCACAGCAAGCAAATCAGGCTTCATGTTTTTCTTTGAGTTTAGATAGTTACCCCGGGTTGGTTTCTTTGGAGATTGTTGTAGACTAAGTTCCTCTGGTGGTTTCTCTTTGATTTGAGAAGAAACATGAGTTCTTCTCCTGCTCCAGTAATCACTTCACCATTGACTCTAGTGACTTCTTCATCTCCAATTACATTTTGATAATCTTTGCATTGGTACTGAAGTTGCTGCATATCTGGTGGCTTCCATATCTTGATATGGTCAAGATGCAAGTACTTTTGATCAACTTCAAACTCCTTATGACCCCAACTTGTTCTAGCACGAACAGAGCACTCTCCAAGGGTGATAATCTTGTGGAAATATTCTCCAGGTCTCCACGAGTAGGTCTGTAACCTTCCAGCACAATCAGACATAAGTTCCTCTTGGGAAAGATCCAAACCGGCATGTTTTGCAAAACTAGCAATATCTTGATGATCAGAAGGCCATTTCTGCGTTGTCTGGTTTGTTGGATCCGTGACTGAATTGGCTTCATTCTCCAGTTGGTTTCATAGTGAAACTCTTGCTGAGCTGAGACGTGCAACCCCTTATCTTCAAGGATGAGAAATCTACAAAATCCAATGTTGGTGCAGCTGAACTCTTCTTAACCTGTTTGATCTTGTTCTTCTGATTCAAGACCTCTCCTCCAGGCTCAAATACAACATGTCTCATGTCCAAGTCGTGTCTTGATAGTTCCACTTCTCCTTTCTTGTACCAAACAAAAGGAGTGAACAGAAAAGTACCTAAGAAGGTCCTTTGGAAATCACATGGATCAAAGACAATTAGTTGATTCATTCTATGAGCTCTCTGAGGTTCCTTGGGTGTCTTCTCTGCTACCATGTGTTGTGTTAAAGGGACCATGACGTTCTGAACAGGCTGCTCTTCTTTATGAAAGATATGTGAGGTTACTTTGTCTTGATCTTCTTGGGTAGGCGCAACCGGTTCTGGTTCTTGATGCTGTGTTTCAATGGATGGACGTGCTGTGTTGGTCCGTTTGATTTGCTTCTCCACACCCATCATTACTTGTAACAATGCCTCCTTAACCTCTTCACTGAATAAACAGAATTGTTTATCTTCTTTAGATGGCTTAGAGACTGGTTCCTTTCCATCAAGGCTTTCAATCTTCTTCTCCCACTCAGCTTTGCCATGGAATGGGGGTATCTTGATCTTCAAACCAGCAAGCTCATCTCCCTGGTTCATCCTTCTCTTGTGGACACGCCTATGTCTTCTTGAGGATGAACTGAGGTGCTCATACTCATTGTCAGTCTCCTCATAACCAACATGTTCTTGGCGAGTTGCATGAGGTCTCTCCTCTCTCCTCTCTCTTTCTCTCCTAGTCTCTCGGTTTGGTGCTTGACTAGTGCTCTCCTAATGTCTTCTCTAAGCTCTCTCCTGAGGTCATTGAGGTTGGTCCTCATCATCTCGGTCATGGTTGCTACCATGTTTTGGTTAAGTTGAGCCGACATAGCCACCATGAGATACTTGTCCTTCCTGGCGAGTGAAGCTTCTTCTTCAGACTCGGTTTCCATGCTTCCTGCACGCAAAGGTAACCAAAATAACCAGTAAAAGGTTTCTAGGGAACAAGACAAGCAAAAAGGAAAAAAGAAAACAAGCAAAAAGGAAAAGCAAACAAGCTTACAATGCAAGACAAAAGTGAAAAGGAAATCGGCAAGCAAAAGGAAAAAGATTCAAGCAAAAAGGAAACACTTCTAAGCTTTTTCCTAATCACTCCTAAGGTTTTCTAGCACCCTAATAGCCTCAATATGCTCGTGTTCAAGGTGATAGACAAGCTAAACTAATGCACAAAGTGATCGACAACAAGGTACATGCGGCTAGGGTTTTTATCTCTCTAGGGTTTTCGCATGAAACCAAAAAAGGAAAGTCTAAAATTTCTTGTCTAAACACTTATGCAGTCACGAGCAGCCCTAAACAAATCAGTTCTACTGCTTATTCAAGGTGATAAAGATGAAACATGGATGGAAACAATCAAACAAGAAACAAGAAACAAACAAGAACAATCGCAAAAGAGAGATAGCGAGTACTTCCCAACCAAAGTTGCTCTGATACCACTTGATGCGTCCCTAGGATGCTCTTTGGTTGATGGGAATGGATAATCCTTGCAAGAACGAATCAAAAGACTCAAGTCCTTCAAGGCGTGTGGATCGGATGGTGACACAAGAGGGATGAATGAACTCTTGATACTCCTAGATGAATGGTTTGGATATTACACACCAAACTAAGCACCCTTAGACTCTGGATATGACACACCAGAACTCGGCACACTTCTTTTAGAGAGAGAGAGAGCCGCAAAAGATGAATAACTTGTATAGAAAAGATTGGATGATTACAATAGGGTGTAGAGAACCCTTTAAATAAGAAACCAGAGACATGCCTCTAGGGTTTCGACAATGAACCAAAAAAGGAAAGAAATAAAACTATAGTCTAAGTTTAACATAAGTTTAGAATGAAATAAAAATGGAACTTCATGTAGTCTTGGACCGAGAATAGCACTTAGGTGATGTGTAGACAAGTTGTGGCCTCGTTAAAAACCTCCCTCCTGGAAAACCTCGTGGGACAAACCAAAAGCAAGGAAAAGAGCACACACCCCATGTCTTGCCTAGACACTAACTCAGCTTGATGTAGAGATGGCTTGAATGGTGATCAAGACATCTCGGATCAGACCTTGTCCAAGACTTTGTTGTTGTGGATGTGAAGTGAGTAATCCAACAACATTCTCCTTAAGCTTCTTGACTCTGGAACGAGTCATGGGACCTTCAGGAATGGCTAGAGCATCCTCACCAAGTGGTTGATGCATTGTGGCTTCATGTGGCTCATCTAGACTCTCCTTGTTCTCCTTAGTGATCCGGTCCATGATCACATCAAATGCACTCTTAAAGGTTGCATCCTCAAGCTCTTCAGGTTCAGGTTCATGCTTCCATTCTTTGGTGCTTTCCATGATCACATCAGTTGGTGTGTGCAAGTGATGGAGTCCACGCTTGCACCACAAGTTAGGCCACGATCCAGAGCCTAAGGACTCCACCATGATAAATCTGAAGTTCCTTAGGCTCACTGGCCAATCCCTAGGCTTTGGAGAACTCTAACTCTTTTCCTTGGTTGGTTTTATCCCTAAGGAGGGTTTTTCTGGCCAAGGTTTTTAATGAGGGAGCTTCTTCAAGGTTCCAAGCTTGTCCAAGGATCTCCTATGGTCAAGCTTGAGGGGGAGTGTTAACTTGAAGAGATGAAAATGAACAAAAGAGAGAGATGAGATGGAGGCAAAAATATTGACATCAAGAGAAGAGAAGAACATCTGTGTACATAGGCAAGTGACATAGTTGACTACATGCCTCAACTACATGTGAGCTGATATAGTCAACTACATGCCTCAACTACATACGAGCTGATATAGTTGACTACATGCATCGACTACATGCATCAACTACATAGGCAAGTGGGGGAACTCGTCCAGCTGAGTTTTCTGAGGCAGATTTGAAGTTTAAAATAGAGATCAGACCGTTGGAAACAGCTTAGGCAAGTTGGGGAATTAATTAGAATAAAAGTCACATGTGCATAAGAGGATGAGCCGGCTGTCACTTTCTCTCAACCAAACCGTGGCCCATCTCTCTCTCCTGTCACTCTCACTCCCTCTGGTCGAGATTCACCTTGGCTGCATCCTCATGGCAGCATCAGAAACCCTACAATAATATTAGTTTAGTAAATCTGTACTTTAACAATAGTTTAATATGTTGCAAGTTGTAATCTGGCTATAAAGCCACTCCATGTGTATTCTGAAACCTCTAAGCAAAGAGGAGTTCTCTTTCTTCACTATTCTCTGGTTCTATACTCTCTTAGTCTCTCATTCTCTCTAATCTCTCTGGTTACACACGAACTCACCCTCTTTGATACTCAAGAACACTCTCATACTTTCATACTCTTCTAGTCTTCTTATGCACAATGCTATGATTGTCATCTTAGTTAGACCATATCAGTACACACCTCACAAAGATAGTTAACTTCTTTACTTAGTCTAGTTCTAGGTGCAAACAACAATTCCATAAGAACATTGTGGATGCGAATCCTACGTATACAAAGTTGGTTGGACCTGATGTGATCATGGAAAGCACCAAAGAATGGAAGCATGAACCTGAACCTGAAGAGCTTGAGGATGCAACATTTAAGAGTGCATTTGATGTGATCATGGACCGGATCACTAAGGAGAACAAGGAGAGTCTAGATGAGCCACATGAAGCCACATTGCACCAACAACTTGGTGATGATGCTCTAGCCATTCCTGAAGGTCCCATGACTCGTTCCAGAGTCAAGAAGCTTAAGGAGAATGTTGTTGGATTACTCACTTCACATCCACAACAACAAAGTCTTGGACAAGGTCTGATCCGAGATGTCTTGATCACCATTCAAGCCATCTCTACATCAAGCTGAGTTAGTGTCTAGGCAAGACATGGGGTGTGTGCTCTTTTCCTTGCTTTTGGTTTTGTCCCACGAGGTTTTCCAGGAGGAAGGTTTTTAACGAGGCCACAACTTGTCTACACATCACCTAAGTGCTATTCTCGGTCCAAGACTACATGAAGTTCCATTTTTATTTCATTCTAAACTTATGTTAAACTTAGACTATAGTTTTCTTTCTTTCCTTTTTTGGTTTATGGTCGAAACCCTAGAGAGTATGTTCTCTGGTTTCCTATTTAAAGGGTTCTCTACACCCTCTTGTAATCATCCAGTCTTTTATAAACAAGTTACATTCATTCTTGTCGGCTCTCTCTCTCTAAGAAGGTGTCGAGTTCTGGTGTGTAATATCCAGAGACCTAAGGGTGTCTAGTTTGGTGTGTCATATCCAAGTTATTCATCTAGGAGTATCAAGAGATCATCCATCCCTCTTGTGTCACCATTCAATCCACACGCCTTGAAGGACTTGAGTCTCTGATTCGTTCTTGCAAGGATCTATCCATTCCCATCAACCAAAGAGCATCCTAGGGACGCATCAAGTGGTATCAGAGCAACTTTGGTTGGGAAGTACTCGCTATCCTCTTTGTTTCTTGTTTCTTTGTTTCTTTGTTTTCTTCTTTGATTGTTCAATCCGTGTTTCATCTTATCTTTGAATAAGCAGTAGAACTCATCTAAACTAGGGCTGCTCGTGACTGCATAAGAGTTTAGACAAGAATTATAGGACTTTCCTTATTTGGTTTCATGCGAAAACCCTAGAGAGATAAAAACCCTAGCCGCATGTACCTTGTTGTCGATCACTTTGGTGCATTAGTTTAACTTGTTTATCACCTTGAACACGAGCATACTAAGGCTGTTAGGTTGCTAGAAAACCTTAGAAAAAATTAGGAAAAAGTTTAGAAGTTTTTCCTTTTTGCTTGAACCTTTTTCCTTTCTAGCCGATTTCCTTTTCACTTTTGTCTTGCATTGTAAGCTTGTTTGCTTTTCCTTTTTGCTTGTTTTCTTTTTCCTTTTTGCTTGTCTTGTTCCCTAGAAACCTTTTACTGGTTATTTTGGTTACCTTTGCGGCAGGAAGCATGGTCTCCAAGTCTGAAGAAGAAGCTTAACTCGTCAGCTTCTCATGGAGGCTATGTCGGCTCAACTCAACCAAAACATGGTGGCAACCATGACCGAGATGATGAGGACCAACCTCAATGACCTCAGGAGAGAGCTTAGAGAAGACATCAGGAGAGCTACTAGTCAAGCACCAAACCGAGAGACTAGGAGAGAAAGAGAGAGGAGAGAGGAGAGACCTCATGCAACTCGCCAAGAACATGATGGTTATGAGGAGACTGACAATGAGTATGAGCACCTCAGTTCATCCTCAAGAAGACATAGGCGTGTCCAAAGAGAAGGATGAACCAGGGAGATGAGCTTGCTGGTTTGAAGATCAAGATACCCCCATTCCATGGCAAAGCTGAGTGGGAGAAGAAGATTGAAAGCCTTGATGGAAAGGAACCAGTCTCTAAGCCATCTAAAGAAGATAAACAATTCTGTTTATTCAGTGAAGAGGTTAAGGAGGCATTGTTACAAGTAATGATGGGTGTGGAGAAGCAAATCAAACGGACCAACACAACACGTCCATCCATTGAAACACAGCATCAAGAACCAGCACCGGTTGCGCCTATCCAAGAAGATCAAGACAAAGTAACCTCACATATCTTTCATAAAGAAGAACAGCCTGTTCAGAACGTCATGGTCCCTTTAACACAACACATGGTAGCAGAGAAGACACCCAAGGAACCTCAGAGAGCTCATAGAATGAATCAACTAATTGTCTTTGATCCATGTGATTTCCAAAGGACCTTCTTAGGTACTTTTCTGTTCACTCCTTTTGTTTGGTACAAGAAAGGAGAAGTGGAACTATCAAGACACGACTTGGACATGAGACATGTTGTATTTGAGCCTGGAGGAGAGGTCTTGAATCAGAAGAACAAGATCAAACAGGTTAAGAAGAGTTCAGCTGCACCAACATTGGATTTTGTAGATTTCTCATCCTTTGAAGATAAGGGGTTGCACGTCTCAGCTCAGCAAGAGTTTCACTATGAAACCAACTGGAGAATGAAGCCAAATCAGTCACGGATCCAACAAACCAGACAACACAGAAATGGCCTTCTGATCATCAAGATATTGCTAGTTTTGCAAAACATGCCGGTTTGGATCTTTCCCAAGAGGAACTTATGTCTGATTGTGCTGGAAGGTTACAGACCTACTCGTGGAGACCTGGAGAATATTTCCACAAGATTATCACCCTTGGAGAGTGCTCTGTTCGTGCTAGAACAAGTTGGGGTCATAAGGAGTTTGAAGTTGATCAAAAGGACTTGCATCTTGACCATATCAAGATATGGAAGCCACCAGATATGCAGCAACTTCAGTACCAATGCAAAGATTATCAAAATGTAATTGGAGATGAAGAAGTCACTAGAGTCAATGGTGAAGTGATTACTGGAGCAGGAGAAGAACTCATGTTTCCTTCTCAAATCAAAGAGAAACCACCAGAGGAACTTAGTCTACAACAATCTCCAAAGAAACCAACCCGGGGTAACTATCTAAACTCAAAGAAAAACATGAAGCCTGATTTGCTTGCTGTGAGTACAGGTCAAACTGTTTTGAGATCTACCATTTTCGAAAAGAGAAGCTATGATAATGATCAGAGTATCAAGAATGGGTTGTTGGCTAAGTTGATGATGCAACCATCAAACCTTGGAAACTGTCTAGCCGCCAGCCTTGACATAGGGACAGTCCGAGGGTCATATCTCAACAACCACAAGGAGTTAACCATCAAACTCGACTGCCATGGAAACTTAACTCATCAGGGGCTCACGTCGAATTGGAATCAAGTCAAAACCTTCTCAGATGAAAGAGTTATGGGTTCTACAAATCGGGTGATCCTGTATTGGCTATCTTTGAACTTTTCTGAGTTTAAAACATCTCAATCCTATATATGGCGACCAGGTGAGCATGCTAAGGTAAGTGATCATGTTTTCAAGAGTTCTTTTATCAATTACACAGATATGATGCACTTGTTTTTGTCAAAAGAGCCATGTGCAGATTATGATGAAGCTTGGAAGCATACAAGAAGAAAGAACAAGCATGTGGAAGACAAGCGGTTCAAGCCACCTGATTTGGATCAGGATAAGCACCAGGACGTCACTAGCTTCATCCTCATCAAAGAAGCACCACCAGAAGCAGCACACAAGCCAAAACCGAGCAAAAACCAATTTGGGATAAGATTATTACTCTTTGATAAACTTTCATGTGCTAACTTGCTTTGTTTCAACATGTCAGGTTTAAGTAATGAATCAGGAACTAAATGGATTAGTGCCTTCTACATATCCAAACCAGTCAGCAACAATGCCTATCAAAGAGGCTTGCAAGGTAAGTGTAATCTGGTTTTAAACTTCAAAGTTACTGACTTGGTCCCCTCTATTGTAGGTAAAACAGATTTGAGGACAAATCTTTTTGAAGAGGGAGGGATGATGTGATCCATGGAAAGCACTGATGCGTCCCTGGGATGCTCTTTGGTTGATGGGAATGGATAATCCTTGCAAGAACGAATCAAAAGACTCAAGTCCTTCAAGGCGTGTGGAATGGATGGTGACACAAGAGGGATAGATGATCTCTTGATACTCCTAGATGAATGGTTTGGATATTACACACCAAACTAAACACCCTTAAGCTCTGGATATGACACACCAGACTCGGCACACTTCTTTTAGAGAGAGAGAGAGAGCCGCAAAAGATGAATGACTTCAATAGAAAAAGGTTGCGTGAGTACAATAGGGCATAAGGGACCCTTTAAATAAGAAACCAGAGACATGCCTCTAGGGTTTTCGACAATGAATCAAAAAAGGAAAGAAATAAAACTATAGTCTAAAGTTTAAAATGAAATAACATGTAACTTCTATTAGTCTTGGACCGAGTGTAGCACTTAGGTGATTTGTAGACATGTTGTGGCCTCGTTAAAAACCTTCCTTCTAGAAAACCTCGTGGGACAAAACCAAAAGCAAGGAAAAGAGCACGCACTCCATGTCTGCCTAGACACTACCTCAGTTTGGTGTAGAGATGGCTTGAATGGTGATCAAGACATCTCGGATCAAACCTTGTCCAAGACCTTCTTGTTGTGGATGTGAAGTGAGTAATCCAACAACATTCTCCTTAAGCTTCTTGACTCTGGAACGAGTCATGGGACCTTCATGAATGGTTAGAGCATCCTCATCAAATGGTTGATGCATTGTGGCTTCATGTTGCTCATCTAAACTCTCCCCATTGTCCTCCTTAGTGATCCGGTCCATGATCACATCATCCCCTCCCTCTTGAAAAGGATTTGTCCTCAAATCAGGTCCATCTACAACAAAAGGAGCCAAGTCAGTGACATTGAAGCTATTTGATACATCGTACTTACCTTGGAGATCAAGCTTGTAGGCATTGTCATTGATCTTGTGGATGATCTCAAAGGGTCCATCAACCCTTGGCATCAGTTTGGACTTCCTCTCGTTGGGGAACCTATCCTTCCTTAGGTGCAACCAAACTTGGTCACCAACTTCAAAGGTCCTCACACGTCTCCCCTTGTTTGCTTGCTTCTCATACAGCTTGGTCTTCTGCTCAATGTTTAGTCTAGCCTTCTCATGAATCTGTTGAACCAACTCGGCTTTCTTCTTGCCATCTAGACTTGTCCTTTCACACTCAGGTAAAGGCATTAGATCCAAAGGAGAGGTGGGATTGAACCCATAAACAATTTCAAATGGAGAATACTTAGAAGCAGAATGCATAGCATGATTGTATGCAAATTCACAATGTGGCAAGTATTCTTCCCATGTTCTTAAGTTCTTTCTAATGAATGCACGCAGGAGTGTTCCTAATGTCCTATTAACTACCTCAGTTTGCCCATCAGTTTGTGGATGACATGTAGTAGAGAACAAAAGCTTAGTGCCTAACTTAGACCAAAGTGTCTTCCAAAAGTAACTAAGAAACTTAGTGTCCCTATCAGAAACTATGGTTCTAGGCATGCCATGCAAACGTACAACCTCCTTAAAGAACAAGTTAGCTATATGCAATGCATCATCAGTCTTATGACATGCTATGAAATGTGCCATCTTAGAGAACCTATCAACAACAACAAAGATAGAATCCTTTCCAGTCCTAGTTCTAGGCAAACCAACAATGAAATCCATAGAAATGTCATTCCAGGGATGGTGTGGAATAGGTAAAGGAGTATACAAACCCTGGTTTTGAACTTGGGACTTGGCATGCTTGCAAGTAGCACACCTTCCACATATCCTCTCCACATCTCTCTTCATATGCGGCCAATAGAAGTGATCCTGTAAAACTTTTAAGGTCTTGGCAATCCCAAAGTGTCCCATTAGACTGCCCCCATGGGATTCCCTGACAAAAAGATCTCTCAAAGAGCAATTAGGCACACACAATCTATTGTCATAGAACAAGTAATCATCCTTTCTAAAGTAATGCCCTGAGGCAAACTTAGCACATGAAGCATAAGCTTCCTTGAAGTCATGATCAGTATCATACATGTCTTTTATCTGCTCAAATCCAAGTAACTTAGCATCTAGAGTGGTCAAGAGAACATACCTCCGAGATAGTGCATCAGCAACTACATTCTCCTTACCTTGTTTGTACTTGATCACGTATGGGAAGGTCTCAATGAATTCAACCCACCTTGCGTGTCTCTTGCTAAGCTTACTCTGCCCTTTTAGATACTTGAGGGACTCATGATCAGTGTGGATGACAAACTCCTTGGGCCACAAGTAATGTTGCCACGTTTGTAATGCCCTCACCAAGGCATAGAGCTCTTTGTCATAGGTTGCATAGTTGAGTGTGGCTCCTCCAAGCTTCTCACTGAAGTATGCAATGGGTTTCCTATCCTGCATCAACACGGCACCAATACCAATTCCTGATGCATCACATTCTATTTCAAAAGTTTTAGAAAAGTCAGGAAGCATAAGAAGAGGTGATTGAGTAAGCTTCTCTTTTAGGCTTTGGAAAGCCTTCTCTTGTGCTTCTCCCCACTTGAAACCAACATCCTTCTTGATAACTTCAGTTAAGGGAGCTGCAATGGTGCTAAAGTCCTTGACAAATCTCCTATAGAAGCCGGCAAGTCCATGGAAGCTCCTCACTTCTCCTACTGAGGTTGGACTCGGCCATTCCTTGATTGCCTTGATCTTCTCTTCATCAACCTTAACTCCATCTGCACTCACAACAAAGCCTAGGAAAACCAAGTTATCCGTGCAAAAGGTGCACTTCTTTAGGTTGGCATAAAGCTTCTCATTCCTTAGAACACTCAAGACAGCCTTAAGATGATCTAAATGCTCTTCTAGGTTCTTGCTATACACTAAGATGTCATCAAAGTATACTACAACCGATATGCCTATGAATGATCTAAGAACATGATTCATTAACCTCATGAATGTACTAGGTGCATTGGTTAATCCAAATGGCATAACTAACCACTCATACAATCCATGCTTAGTTTTAAATGCAGTTTTCCATTCATCTCCTTCTTTCATCCTAATCTGATGATAACCACTTTTTAAATCAATCTTAGAAAAGATGCAAGAACCATGTAATTCATCAAGCATATCATCAAGTCTAGGGATAGGGTGGCGATACTTCACTGTGATGTTGTTGATTGATCTACAATCAACACACATACGCCATGTACCATCCTTCTTAGGCACTAGGAGCACTGGCACAGCACATGGGCTCAAACTCTCTCGGATATAGCCCTTCTCCATGAGTTCTTCCACTTGTCTTTGCAACTCCTTGGTCTCAACCGGATTGCTTCTATATGCTGGACGGTTTGGAAGTGTTGATCCTGGCACAAAGTCTATCTGGTGCTCAATCCCTCTCAATGGTGGTAAACCAATGGGATTGTCCTCTGGAAACACATCTTGGAACTCCTGCAAAAGAGAAACCATCTCACTCGGATACACCGGTGTAGGATCAGTTAAGTTCAATAGAGTCTCTTTAAACACAAGTAATATAGCTGATTGTTTAGAGTTGAGAGTTCTTTTGATATCACCCATGTTTGCATAGAAGTTTGGCTGCTTAGTTCCAGCCGGTTTTAGATCAATCTCCTTCTTCTTTTGGAGTTGAACTTGATCTTGTTGCACTTCCTTGGGTGTCAAGGGAACCAGAGTAGTCTTCTTGCCCTTGAACAGAAAGGAATGCTTGTTGGTGAAGCCATCATGGATCACACGCCTATCAGATTGCCATGGCCTTCCAAGGAGTATGTGACCAGCTTGCATTGGCAACACATCACACAAGACTTCATCTTCATATCTCCCAATGGATAAGGGAATAAGAACTTGACTTGAGACCTTCATGGTGCCTTCTTCATTCAGCCATTGCAACCGGTATGGCTTGGGATGCTTTTGAACCTTCAAACCCAACTTCTGGACCATTGTCTCACTCGCAGCATTCACACAACTTCCTCCATCTACAATGAGGCTGCACACTTTTCCTTGGACCAAGCACCGGGTGTAGAAGAGGTTCTCACGCTGCTCTAGCTCCTCAGCCTTGTTTTGCAAGCTTAGAAGTCTTCTTGCTACTAAAAGCTTCCCCTGGACTGGTCCTTCTTCAAGCTCTTCTTCAGTGTCTTCTTGGTCAGACTCGGTGTTGTCTTCTCCTGAGGTGTACTCTCCATCTTCTCGCAAGAACATGACTCTCTTGTTGGTACACTCATTGGCATAGTGTCCTCTTCCTTGGCACTTGAAGCACTTGACATCACGAGCTCTGGAACTAGATGCCTCAACCTTGCCTTTGCCCTTGTCAAGAGCACTGATCGGTTTGGCCTCTTCTCTTGGATAGGACTTGTTGTCCTTTTGGAATGGTTTAGACTCCTTAGCATAAGGTGTCTTCTCTTCCTTGTTGTGGTGTAACCGGTTGGAGCCATACTGATTGCGTGAGTGCCCTCTCCTCTTGAGTTGTTGCTCAACAAGAATGGCCTTGTGTAGCATCTCTTCTAGCTCCACATAATGTTGCATCTCAACATTGTCTTGTATCTCTCGGTTTAAGCCACAAAGGAACCTTGACATGGTTGCTTCTCTATCCTCTGATATGTTGGCCCTCAACATAAGCAACTCCATCTCTTGGTAATACTCCTCCACTGATCTTGAACCTTGTGTAAGCTTCCTCAACCGGTGGTGCAAGTCTCTAAGGTAATGGCTTGGAACAAACCTCTTGCGCATGATTGACTTCATCTCTGTCCAAGTCTCAACCGGTTCCTCTCCATTCCTTCTACGAGTTGTGAGGTATTGATCCCACCAACTCAAGGCATAGTCATAGAACTCAGTGGCAGCAATTTGAATCTTCTTGTGGTTGGTGTATTGCTTGCACTGGAAGACTAGCTCAATCTTCTTCTCCCACTCAAGATATGCATCCGGATCAGCCTTGCCATGGAATGGGGGTATTTTGATCTTCAAACCGGCAAGATCATCTCCTTGATTCACTCTTCTCTCATGGGCACGTCTAGGTCTTCTTGAGGATGAGCTGAGGTGATCATACTCGTCATCAGTCTCCTCATAACCATCATGCTCTTGGCGAGTGGTTTGGCGATTGCTTGGTGTGCCGCTTGTGGTCTCTCTTCTCTCCTAGTCTCTTGGTTTGGTAAGTGACTAGTGGCTCTCCTTATGTCTTCTCTCAGCTCTCTTCTGATGTCATTGAGGTTGGTCCTCATCATCTCGGTCATGGTTGCCACCATACTTTGGTTAAGTTGCTCGGTCATAGCTTCCATGAGGAGTTTGTTTCTCCTGACGAGTTCAGCCTCTTCCTCAGACTCGGACACCATTGTACCTGCTTAAAACAAACAAGACAACCAGTAAAGAGTTCTAGGGAAGAAGACAAGCAAAAAGGAAAAAGAAAACAAGTAAAAAGGAAAAAAGCAAGCTTCTCTCGCAAGACAACTAGTGAAAAGGAAATCGGCTTAAAAAGGAAATCGATTGCAAGCAAAATGGAATAGCTTCTAATCTTTTTCCTAAACACTTCTAAGGTTTCCTAGCAACCTAATAAGCTTCTTTTACTCGTGTTCTAGGTGTTAACAACTTAGAAACAAGAACAAGGTGATCGACAAAGAAGATGCATGCGGCTAGGGTTACTCTCTCTCTAGGGCTTCCGAAAAACCCAAAAAAGGAAAGTCTAAGAATGCTTGTCTAATCTATTATGAATCTCGAGCAGCCCTAAACAAAGTAGTCTAATGCTTATTCAAGATGTTATGGATGCTACACGGATGCAAGAATCAAAAGCAAGCAAGAAACAAAAGCAAAGAGAGAAAGCGAACACTTCTTTTCTAGTTATGCGAATGATAAACACAAAGAAACAAGAAGGGATAGCGAGTACTTCCCAACCAAAGTTGCTCTGATACCACTTGATGCGTCCCTAGGATGCTCTTTGGTTGATGGGAATGGATAATCCTTGCAAGAACGAATCAAAGACTCAAGTCCTTCAAGGCGTGTGGATCGGATGGTGACACAAGAGGGATGAATGAACTCTTGATACTCCTAGATGAATGGTTTGGATATTACACACCAAACTAAGCACCCTTAACTCTGGATATGACACACCAGAACTCGGCACACTTCTTTTAGAGAGAGAGAGAGCCGCAAAAGATGAATAACTTGAATAGAAAAGATTGCGATGAGTACAATAGGGTATAAGGGACCCTTTAAATAAGAAAACCAGAGACATGCCTCTAGGGTTTCGACAATGAACCAAAAAAGGAAAGAAATAAAACTATAGTCTAAAGTTTAAAATGAAATAACATGTAACTTCTATTAGTCTTGGACCGAGTGTAGCACTTAGGTGATTTGTAGACATGTTGTGGCCTCGTTAAAAACCTTCCTTCTAGAAAACCTCGTGGGACAAAACCAAAAGCCAGGAAAAGAGCACGCACTCCATGTCTGCCTAGACACTACCTCAGTTTGGTGTAGAGATGGCTTGAATGGTGATCAAGACATCTCGGATCAAACCTTGTCCAAGACCTTCTTGTTGTGGATGTGAAGTGAGTAATCCAACAACATTCTCCTTAAGCTTCTTGACTCTGGAACGAGTCATGGGACCTTCATGAATGGTTAGAGCATCCTCATCAAATGGTTGATGCATTGTGGCTTCATGTTGCTCATCTAAACTCTCCCCATTGTCTTCCTTAGTGATCCGGTCCATGATCACATCAGAACATGAACCTGAAGAGCTTGAGGATGCAACCTTTAAGAGTGCATTTGCTGTGATCATGGACCGATCACTAAGGAGGACAAGGAGAGTCTAGATGAGCCACATGAAGCCACAAATGCATCAACCACTTGGTGAGGATGCTCTAGCCATTCCTGAAGGTCCCATGACTCGTTCCAGAGTCAAGAAGTTTAAAGAGACTGTTGTTGGATTACTCACTTCACATCCACAACAAGAAAGTCTTGGACAAGGTCTGATCCGAGATGTCTTGATCACCTTTCAAGCCATCTCTACATCAAGCTGAGTTAGTGTCTAGGCAAGACATGGGGTGCGTGCTCTTTTCCTTGCTTTTGGTTTTGTCCACGAGGTTTTCTGGAGGAAGGTTTTTAATGAGGCCACAACTTGTCTTCACATCACTTAGGCCCTATCTCGGTCCAAGACTAAAAGAAGTTACATTTTTTCCTTTTAAAGCATAAACTATAGTTTCCTTTTTCTTGCTTATTGTCGAAACCCTAGAGGATTTGTCTCTGGTTTCTTATTTAAAGGGTTCTCTACACCCTCTTGTAATCATCCAGCTTTTTAATATCAAGTTATCTTTTCTCTTGACGGCTCTCTCTCTAGAAGGTGTCGAGTTTCTGGTGTGTAGTATCCAGAGTCTAAGGGTGTCTAATTTGTGTGTCATATCCAAGTTATTCATCTAGGAGTATCAAGAGATCATCCATCCCTCTTGTGTCACCATTCAATCCACACGCCTTGAAGGACTTGAGTCTCTGATTCGTTCTTGCAAGGATCTATCCATTCCATCAACCAAAGAGCATCCTAGGGACGCATCACGGCCCTTCTTTGATTGCCTTGATCTTCTCCTCATCAACCTTAACTCCATCTGCACTCACAACAAAGCCTAGAAAACCAAGTTATCTGTGCAAAAGGTGCACTTCTTTAGGTTGGCATAAAGCTTCTCATTCCTTAAAGTATTCAACACAGCCCTAAGATGATCTAGATGCTCTTCTAAGTTCTTGCTATATACTAAGATGTCATCAAAGTATACTACAACAGAAATGCCTATGAATGATCTAAGAACATGATTCATTAACCTCATGAATGTACTAGGTGCATTGGTTAATCCAAATGGCATAACTAACCACTCATACAATCCATGCTTAGTTTTAAAGGCAGTTTTCCATTCATCTCCTTCTTTCATCCTAATCTGATGATAACCACTTTTTAAATCAATCTTAGAAAAGATGCAAGAACCATGCAATTCATCAAGCATATCATCAAGTCTAGGGATAGGGTGGCGATACTTCACTGTGATGTTGTTGATTGATCTACAATCAACACACATACGCCATGTACCATCCTTCTTAGGCACTAGGAGCACTGGTACAGCACATGGGCTCAAACTCTCTCGGATATGGCCCTTCTCCATTAGTTCTTCCACTTGTCTTTGCAACTCCTTGGTCTCAACCGGATTGCTTCTATATGCTGGACGGTTTGGAAGTGTAGATCCTGGCACAAAGTCTATCTGGTGCTCAATCCCTCTCAATGGTGGTAAACCAATGGGATTGTCCTCTGGAAATACATCTTGAAACTCCTGCAAAAGAGAAACCATTTCACTCGGATACACCGGTGTAGAATCAGTTAAGTTCAATAGAGTCTCTTTAAACACAAGTAAGATAGCTGATTGTTTAGAGTTGAGAGTTCTTTTGATATCACCCATGTTGGCATAGAAGTTTGGCTGCTTAGTTCCAGCCGGTTTTAGATCAATCTCCTTCTTCTTTTGGAGTTGAATCTGATCTTGTTGCACTTCCTTGGGTGTCAAGGGAACCAGAGTAGTCTTCTTGCCCTTGAACAGAAAGGAATGCTTGTTGGTGAACCCATCATGGATCACACGTCTATCTGATTGCCAAGGTCTTCCAAGAAGTATGTGACCAGCTTGCATAGGCAACACATCACACAAGACTTCATCTTCATATCTCCCAATGGCTAAGGGAATAAGAACTTGACTTGAAACCTTCATGGTGCCTTCTTCATTCAGCCATTGTAACCGGTAAGGCTTGGGATGCTTTTGAACCTTCAATCCCAACTTCTGGACCATTGTCTCACTCGCAGCATTGACACAACTTCCTCCATCAACAATGAGGCTGCACACTTTTCCTTGGACCAAGCACCGGGTGTAGAAGAGGTTCTCACGTTGCTCTAGCTCCTCAGCCTTGTTTTGCAAGCTTAGAAGCCTTCTTGCTACTAAAAGCTTCCCCTGGACTGGTCCTTCTTCAAGTTCTTCTTCAGTGTCTTCTTGGTCAGACTCGGTGTTGTCATCTCCTGAGGTATACTCTCCATCTTCCAGTAAGAACATGACTCTCTTGTTGGTACACTCATTGGCATAGTGTCCTCTTCCTTGGCACTTGAAGCACTTGACATCACGAGCTCTGGAACTAGATGCTTCAACCTTGCCTTTGCCCTTGTCAAGAGCACTGATTGGTTTGGCCTCTTCTCTTGGATAGGACTTGTTGTCCTTCTGGAATGGTTTAGACTCCTTAGATAAGGTGACTTCTCTTCCTTGTTGTTGTGTAACCGGTTAGAGCCATACTGATTGCGTGAGTGTCCCCTCCTCTTGAGTTGTTGCTCAACAAGAATAGCCTTGTGTAGCATCTCTTCAAGCTCCACATAATGTTGCATCTCAACATTGTCTTGTATCTCTCGGTTTAAGCCACAAAGGAACCTTGACATGGTTGCTTCTCTATCCTCTGATATGTTGGCCCTCAAGCATGAGTAACTCCATCTCTTGGTAATACTCCTCCACTGATCTTGAACCTTGGGTAAGCTTCCTCAGCCGGTGGTGCAAGTCTCTAAGGTAATGGCTTGGAACAAACCTCTTGCGCATGATTGACTTCATCTCTGTCCAAGTTTCAACCGGTTCCTCTCCATTCCTCCTACGAGTTGTGAGGTATTGATCCCACCAACTCAAAGCATAGTCATAGAATTCAGTGGCAGCAATCTGAATCTTCTTGTGGTTGGTGTATTGCTTGCACTGGAAGACTAGCTCAATCTTCTTCTCCCACTCAAGATATGCATCCGGATCAGCCTTGCCATGGAATGGGGGTATCTTGATCTTCAAACCGGCAAGATCATCTCCTTGGTTCACTCTTCTCTCTTGGGCACGCCTAGGTCTTCTTGAGGATGAGCTGAGGTGATCATACTCTTCATCAGTCTCCTCATAACCATCATGTTCTTGGCGAGTTGTTTGGCGAGTTGCTTGGCGAGTTGCTTGTGGTCTCTCTTCTCTCCTAGTCTCTTGGTTTGGCAAGTGACTAGTAGCTCTCCTAATGTCTTCTCTAAGCTCTCTCCTGATGTCATTGAGGTTGGTCCTCATCATCTCGGTCATGGTTGCCACCATACTTTGGTTAAGTTGATTGGTCATAGCTTCCATGAGGAGTTTGTTTCTCCTGACGAGTTCAGCCTCTTCCTCAGACTCGGACACCATTGTTCCTGCTCAAAGACAAACAAGACAACCAGTAAAAGGTTCTAGGGAAGAAGACAAGCAAAAAGGAAAAGAAAACAAGCAAAAAGGAAAAGAAACAAGCTTGTAATGCAAGACAAAGTAAAAAGGAAATCGGCTAAGAAAAGGAAATCGATTCAAGCAAAATGGCAAGCACAATGGAAAAACTTCTTAAACCTTTTCCTAAACTCTTCTAAGGTTTTCTAACACCCTAATAATCTTATTATGCTCGTGTTCAAAGTGATAAACAAGCTAGACTAATGCACAAAGTAATCGACAAGGTAAGATATGCGGCTAGGGTTTTATCTCTCTAGGGTTTCCGAAAATTTCAAATAAGGAAAGTCCTATAATTCTTGTCTAAACTCTTATGCAATCACGAGCAGCCCTAGTTAGATGAGTTCTACTGCTTATTCAAAAGATAAAGATGAAACACGGATGAAACAACAAAAAACAAGAAAACAAAAGAGGATAGCGAGTACTTCCCAACCAAAGTTGCTCTGATACCACTTGATGCGTCCCTAGGATGCTCTTTGGTTGATGGGAATGGATAGATCCTTGCAAGAACGAATCAGAGACTCAAGTTCTTCAAGGCGTGTGGATTGAATGGTGACACAAGAGGGATGGATGATCTCTTGATACTCCTAGATGAATGATTTGGATATGACACACCAAACTAAACACCCTTAAGTCTCTGGATATGACACACCAGAACTCGGCACACTTTCTAGAGAGAGAGAGCCGTCAAAGATGAATGATACTTGTTATTGAAAAGTTGGATGAATACAAGAGGGTGTAGAGAACCCTTTAAATAAGAAACCAGAGAACATACTCTCTAGGGTTTCGACAATGAACCAAAAAAGGAAAGAAAGAAAACTATAGTCTAAGTTTAACATAAGTTTAAAATGAAATAAAAATGCAACTTCTTTGAGTCTTGGACCGAGAATAGTACTTAGGTGATGTGAAGACAAGTTGTGGCCTCGTTAAAAACCTTCCTCCTGGAAAACCTCGTGGGACAAAACCAAAAGCAAGGAAAAGAGCACGCACCCCATGTCTTGCCTAGACACTAACTCAGTTTGATGTAGAGATGGCTTGAATGGTGATCAAGACATCTCGGATCAGACCTTGTCCAAGACTTTCTTGTTGTGGATGTGAAGTGAGTAATCCAACAACATTCTCCTTAAGCTTCTTGACTCTGGAACGAGTCATGGGACCTTCAGGAATGGCTAGAGCATCATCACCAAGTTGTTGGTGCAATGTGGCTTCATGTGGCTCATCTAGACTCTCCTTGTCCTCCTTAGTGATCCGGTCCATGATCACATCAGAAAGAAGTGTGGTTGTTGCTGATGAAGATGGAAAGAGGGTCAGGAGACCTCATGGTGCTATCGATCATTCAGAACAGCCTTGAAACCTCAATCTTGGAAGCTTACTCCTACTGTGAAACTTCCAAAGAGCTGTGGGACACTCTCTAGAAGGTATATGGCAACATATCCAACATAAGTAGAGTGTTGAGGTCAAGAAAGCATCAACAATCTCAGTCAAGAGGACACTGACTTCTCTAAAGCATTTTGGGAAGTTCAGATCATTGTGGGCAGAGCTGGAGATGTTGAGACCAGCTACTGTGGATCCTGATGTGCTCAATGAGAGGAAAGAACAAGACAAGGTCTTTGTGATGTGATCATGACCAGTGCAACAAGCGAGAGGATGCAACCAGGAATGCAACCATGGATCAATCAGCTAGTGAAGATGTCTTAGCCATTCCAGAAGGTCCCATGACTCGTTCTAGAACTAAGAAACTAAATGAGCCATTGGAGGATTACTTAGACTCGTATGGAAACAAGAAGAAGGTCTTGGACAAAGCTTGATGATCCGAGATTACCTTGATCACCATTCAAGCTATCTCCTCATCTAGCTGAGTTAGTACTTAGGCAAGTACTTGGGTGTGCTCTTTTCCTTGCTCTTGGTTTTGTCCCAAAGAGGTTTTCCGGGAGGAAGGTTTTTAACGAGGCCTCAAGCTACTTCACACATCACCTAGTGCTAATATCGGTCCAAGCCTAAAGGAGACCATTCTATCTATTTATCTTATGATATGTTTTTAGACTATAGTTTCTATGTTATGTTATTTCTCGAAACCTAAAGGCATATGCCTCGGTTTCTCTATTTAAACTCTTGTAACTCTCATTCTGAAACAAGCAGTCTTTTATCAAAACCTTTTGTCTACTCTTTCTCTCTTTTGTCGAGTGTGAGAGCTGCTGGTGAGTCATATCCGGCGTCTAAGGGTTCTAGTTTGGTGTGTCATATCTGATCTAGATCCTAGAGTATCAAGGAGTCCATCCGCATCTCTTGTGTCACAATCGATCCACATACCTTGATAAACTTGAGTCTCTGATTCGTTTAGCAAGGATCTATCCCATCTGATCCAGAGAAACATCTAGGATCATATTAAGTGGTATCAGAGCAACTCTGGATAGGGAATTCTCGATCTCTCTTTGTTTTCAAGTCGAACTTTTGACTTCTCATAAAACCGATTGATCGATCTCTGTTTTGTTGTTGTTTTTCGTAGAATCTAATCATATTTCGTTTGATATTGATCCATCTGTGTTGAATCCTGATAGATCTAAAAGTTCTTACCAATTTGGATTCAAAATAAACGATCCGTGTGAAAGAAAGTAATCGAATCGTTTGAACTGTTGAATCACCTGCGATTGAAGTTGTTTGCTTTAGCTTGTGATCTAATCTGATTTGATCGTATTCATCTTAGGTTCTGATTTCATAAAACTTAAACTGATTAATCTGATCTGAAGATTGTCGATTGAATCTTGATCCGTGATCTGCAAGCTTGATTTTTGAACCGTTTGAAAAGCGAATATTGTTTTGATGCTCAATCTATTGAATCCTTTTGAACAACTTACTTGTTAGTCTTCCTGATTCAGGTACATGGTGAACGAAATCAGAAGAGGAAAGCTGATGCGTCCCTAGGATGCTCTTTGGTTGATGGGAATGGATAGATCCTTGCAAAGAACGAATCAGAGACTCAAGTCCTTCAAGGCGTGTGGATTGAATGGTGACACAAGAGGGATGGATGATCTCTTGATACTCCTAGATGAATAACTTGGATATGACACACCAAATTAGACACCCTTAGGTCTCTGGATATTACACACCAGAACTCGACACCTTCTAGAGAGAGAGAGCCGACAAGAATGAATGTAACTTGTTTAATAAAAGACTGGATGATTACATAAGGGTGTAGAGAACCCTTTAAATAAGAAACCAGAGACAAATCCTCTAGGGTTTCGACAATGAACCAAAAAAGGAAAGAAATAAACTATAGTCTAAGTTTAACATAAGTTTAGAATGAAATAAAAATGGAACTTCATGTAGTCTTGGACCGAGAATAGCACTTAGGTGATTTGTAGACAAGTTGTGGCCTCGTTAAAAACCTTCTCCTGGAAAACCTCGTGGGACAAAACCAAAAGCAAGGAAAGAGCACGCACTCCATGTCTGCCTAGACACTACCTCAGTTTGGTGTAGAGATGGCTTGAATGGTGATCAATGTTGGAATTTCACAGAGTATGAGGGTCGTGTGTGTGATGAGCAGGATGGACAGTGGTATTTGTAGCAGAGAAAACTCGAATGAAGAAGAGAGTGGATCTGGTTTCTGCTAGTGTATACTTGAACAGAAAACAAAGATTAGAGAGAATAAGGAGAGTAAGGAGAGATCGAGTGAGATTTAGAGAGATTGAAGAGATTAAGAGAGATTGAAGTAACCAAGTTTATGAAGTGGAGAGGGAAAACCCAACTCCCTTCGTTTCTTCTTATTTCATGTTCTTGTTATTGTTCTCGACCAGAGAGAGATACATTAATATAGAGAAGATAGATACATTAGGGTTTTAAAGATTCAAACAGAGCAAGTGGAGCCTTCTGCTTCCCAACGGTCATCTTGACAATTCAAACAGTTTGAACACTTTGATGTAGTCGGTTCATGTAGTCGATTCATGTAGTCGACTATATGATGTAGTTGAGGCATGTAGTCGACTATATTTATCGGACTATGTAGTTGATGCATTGTAGTCGACTATATCTCATGACTATGTCACCAGATCCAAGTCTTTGCTCACAAACCCTTTATAAAGCTTTATAATTCTTGTTGGGTTCAAAATTCAAGACATCTCGGATCAGACCTTGTCCAAGACTTTGTTGTTGTGGATGTGAAGTGAGTAATCCAACAACATTCTCCTTAAGCTTCTTGACTCTGGAACGAGTCATGGGACCTTCAGGAATGGCTAGAGCATCCTCATCACGTTGTTGATGCATTGTGGCTTCATGTGGCTCATCTAGACTCCTCCTTGTTCTCCTTAGTGATCCGGTCCATGATCACAACAAATGCACTCTTAAATGGTTGCATCCTCAAGCTCTTCAGGTTTCAGGTTCATGCTTCCATTCTTTGGTGCTTTCCAGGATCACATCATCCCCTCCCTCTTCAAAAAGATTTGTCCTCAAATCGGTTTTACCTACAATAGAGGGGACCAAGTCAGTAACATTGAAGTTTAAAATCAGATTACACTTACCTTGCAAGCCTCTTTGATAGGCATTGTTGCTGACTGGTTTGGATATGTAGAAGGCACTAATCCATTTAGTTCCTGATTCATTACTTAAACCTGACATGTTGAAACAAAGCAAGTTAGCACATGAAAGTTTATCAAAGAGTAATAATCTTATCCCAAATTGGTTTTTGCTCGGTTTTGGCTTGTGTGCTGCTTCTGGTGGTGCTTCTTTGATGAGGATGAAGTCAGTGACGTCTTGGTGCTTATCCTGATCCAAATCAGGTGGCTTGAACCGCTTGTCTTCCACATGCTTGTTCTTTCTTCTTGTATGCTTCCAAGCTTCATCATAATCTGCACATGGCTCTTTTGACAAAAACAAGTGCATCATATCTGTGTAATTGATAAAAGAACTCTTGAAAACATGATCACTTACCTTAGCATGCTCACCTGGTCGCCATATATAGGATTGAGATGTTTTAAACTCAGAAAAGTTCAAAGATAGCCAATACAGGATCACCCGATTTGTAGAACCCATAACTCTTTCATCTGAGAAGGTTTGGACTTGATTCCAATCGACGTGAGACCCTGATGAGTTAAGTTTCCATGGCAGTCGAGTTTGATGGTTAACTCCTTGTGGTTGTTGAGATATGACCCTCGGACTGTCCCTATGTCAAGGCTGGCGGCTAGACAGTTTCCAAGGTTTGATGGTTGCATCATCAACTTAGCCAACAACCCATTCTTGATACTCTGATCATTATCATAGCTTCTCTTTTCGCAAATGGTAGATCTCAAAACAGTTTGACCTGTACTCACAGCAAGCAAATCAGGCTTCATGTTTTTCTTTGAGTTTAGATAGTTACCCCGGGTTGGTTTCTTTGGAGATTGTTGTAGACTAAGTTCCTCTGGTGGTTTCTCTTTGATTTGAGAAGGAAACATGAGTTCTTCTCCTGCTCCAGTAATCACTTCACCATTGACTCTAGTGACTCCTTCATCTCCAATTACATTTTGATAATCTTTGCATTGGTACTGAAGTTGCTGCATATCTGGTGGCTTCCATATCTTGATATGGTCAAGATGCAAGTCCTTTTGATCAACTTCAAACTCCTTATGACCCCAACTTGTTCTAGCACGAACAGAGCACTCTCCAAGGGTGATAATCTTGTGGAAATATTCTCCAGGTCTCCACGAGTAGGTCTGTAACCTTCCAGCACAATCAGACATAAGTTCCTCTTGGGAAAGATCCAAACCGGCATGTTTTGCAAAACTAGCAATATCTTGATGATCAGGAGGCCATTTTCTGCGTTGTCTGGTTTGTTGGATCCGTGACTGATTTGGCTTCATTCTCCAGTTGGTTTCATAGTGAAACTCTTGCTGAGCTGAGACGTGCAACCCCTTATCTTCAAAGGATGAGAAATCTACAAAATCCAATGTTGGTGCAGCTGAACTCTTCTTAACCTGTTTGATCTTGTTCTTCTGATTCAAGACCTCTCCTCCAGGCTCAAATACAACATGTCTCATGTCCAAGTCGTGTCTTGATAGTTCCACTTCTCCTTTCTTGTACCAAACAAAAGGAGTGAACAGAAAAGTACCTAAGAAGGTCCTTTGGAAATCACATGGATCAAAGACAATTAGTTGATTCATTCTACGAGTTCTCTGAGGTTCCTTGGGTGTCTTCTCTGCTACCATGTGTTGTGTTAAAGGGACCATGACGTTCTGAACAGGCTTCTCTTCTTTATGAAAGACAAGTGAGGTTACTTTGTCTTGATCTTCTTGGATAGGCGCAACTGGTGCTGGTTCTTGATGTTGTGTTTCAATGGATGGACGTGTTGTGTTGGTCCGTTTGATTTGCTTCTCCACACCCATCATTACTTGTAACAATGCCTCCTTAACCTCTTCACTGAATAAACAGAATTGTTTATCTTCTTTAGATGGCTTAGAGACTGGTTCCTTTCCATCAAGGCTTTCAATCTTCTTCTCCCACTCAGCTTGCCATGGAATGGGGGTATCTTGATCTTCAAACCAGCAAGCTCATCTCCCTGGTTCATCCTTCTCTTTGGACACGCCTATGTCTTCTTGAGGATGAACTGAGGTGCTCATACTCATTGTCAGTCTCCTTATAACCATAATGTTCTTGGCGAGTTGTTTGCGATTTGCTTGGTGTGCCGCTTCTGGTCTCTCTTCTCTCCTAGTCTCTTGGTTTGGTAAGTGACTAGTAGCTCTCCTGATGTCTTCTCTCAACTCTCTTCTGATGTCACTGAGGTTGGTCCTCATCATCTTGGTCATGGTTGCTACCATGTTTTGGTTAAGTTGAGCCGACATAGCCTCCATGAGATACTTGTCCTTCCTGGCGAGTGAAGCTTCTTCTTCAGACTCGGTTTCCATGCTTCCTGCACGCAAAGGTAACCAAAATAACCAGTAAAAGGTTTCTAGGGAACAAGACAAGCAAAAAGGAAAAAGAAAACAAGCAAAAAGGAAAAGCAAACAAGCTTACAATGCAAGACAAAAGTGAAAAGGAAATCGGCAAGCAAAAAGGAAAAAGATTCAAGCAAAAAGGAAACACTTCTAAGCTTTTTCCTAATCACTCCTAAGGGTTTTCTAGCACCCTAATAGCCTCAATATGCTCGTGTTCAAGGTGATAGACAAGCTAAACTAATGCACAAAGTGATCGACAACAAGGTACATGCGGCTAGGGTTTTTATCTCTCTAGGGTTTTCGCATGAAACCAAAAAAGGAAAGTCTAAAATTCTTGTCTAAACACTTATGCAGTCACGAGCAGCCCCTAAACAAAGAGTTCTAATGCTTATTCAAGATGATAAAGATGAACACGGATGAACAAACAAAAGAAACAAGAAAAACAAAGAGGATAGCGAGTACTTCCCAACCAAAGTTGCTCTGATACCACCTGATGCGTCCCTAGGATGCTCTTTGGTTGATGGGAATGGATAGATCCTTGCAAGAACGAATCAAAGACTCAAGTCCTTCAAGGCGTGTGGATTGAATGGTGACACAAGAGGGATGGATGATCTCTTGATACTCCTAGATGAATGATTTGGATATGACACACCAAACTAGACACCCTTAGGTCTCTGGATATGACACACCAGACTCGGCACACTTCTTAGAGAGAGAGAGCCGCAAAGATGAATGTAACTTGTTATAAAAGATTGGATGATTACATAAGGGTGTAGAGAACCCTTTAAATAAGAAACCAGAGACAAATCCTCTAGGGTTTCGACAATGAACCAAAAAAGGAAAGAAATAAAACTATAGTCTAAGTTTAACATAAGTTTAGAATGAAATAAAATGGAACTTCATGTAGTCTTGGACCGAGAATAGCACTTAGGTGATTTGTAGACAAGTTGTGGCCTCGTTAAAAACCTTCCTCCTGGAAAACCTCGTGGGACAAAACCAAAAGCAAGGAAAAGAGCACGCACCCCATGTCTTGCCTAGACACTAACTCAGTTTGGTGTAGAGATGGCTTGAATGGTGATCAAGACATCTCGGATCAAACCTTGTCCAAGACCTTCTTGTTGTGGATGTGAAGTGAGTAATCCAACAACATTCTCCTTTAGCTTCTTGACTCTGGAACGAGTCATGGGACCTTCAGGAATGGCTAGAGCATCCTCACCGAGTGGTTGATGCATTGTGGCTTCATGTGGCTCATCTAGACCCTCCTTGTCCTCCTTAGTGATCCGGTCCATGATCACCTTCATATGCACTCTTAAAGGTTGCATGCTTGGTGCTTTCCAGGATCACATCATGAAGCAACTTTGCATGAATCATACATGAGATCAAACTCTATCAACTAAGGAAACGGATTCTCCACGAGTTCTGAATGATTAAGCAGTATAAGGAACTTAGGAGAATAGCTAGAGAGAGCAGCCTACTGGTCAGGACAGCAAGAGCCTAGAAGAAAGGTTTCACAACAAGCATTTAAGAATTAGGAACCACGTGCTTGCACAAGAAATGACAATACTATGACACCCATAGCTCTCTTCTAGAGACAGCCAGGAGAGAACTTAACAAGAGAAAACATCACGTGAATCTAGCTGGACTAAAGCTAAAGATACCTTCCTTTATGGCAAGGCTGATCCGGATGCCTATTTGGAGTGGGAGAAGAAGATAGAGCTTGTCTTTGATTGTCAGCAGTACACTCAAGCTCAAAAGATCAAATAGCAGCTACTGAGTTCTATGATTATGCTCTGAGTTGGTGGGATCAACTAGTGACTACTAGGAGACGCAACCAAGAGTATCCAGTTGAATCATGGCATGAGATGAAATCTATTATGCGTAAGAGGTTTGTTCCAAGTCATTACCACCGTGATCTCCATCAGAAACTAAGGAAGCTCACTCAAGGATCTAGGTCCGTGGAAGAGTATTTTCAAGAGATGGAACTGCTCATGCTGAGGGCTTGTGTTTCTGAGATAGAGAAGCAACCATGTCACGGTTTTCTAGGAGACTCAACCGTGAGAATCAAGACAATGTGGAGATGCAACATTATGTGGAACTAGAAGAGATGTTGCATAGGATATCCTTGTTGAGCAACAGTTACATGAACTGACCTTTAAAATAGGCAGTGTGCATACATTAAATTAATCTAAATCTAGGAAGACATAAACAAATACTTTTTTGTGGGGTTTCTGATGAAAGACAAAGGATACCAGCAAGGTTGGAATCTCGACCAGAGGTGTTGAACTGAATAAGTGATGAGGATACAAAGATTGGGGAAGGCTTAAGGAACAAAATGGAGTGTGTCCGTACAAGCCGTACAAGGCCGTACAAGGCCGTACAACCAGGCCGTACACCTTGGTTACCAAAGGTGAAATGGATCGACCAAAGGAGAAAGGAGAAAGTTAACCTTGCCGGGCACGCTTACCTCTTGTCTAGGATCAATGAACCATATGGATAAGGAGAGCTCGTCCCTTGACAGACTGGCACAGCTGGAAAGGAGAGCATCTAGTCAAGATGCCAAAGGCATCAAGCATGTGAAGCCTCTCGTCCACAAGATTCAAACGGGACGCTCCTCCAGCCTTGACTTCACATGATCCCGTTGAAACCTTATCCTAACCTTATCCTGTATCCGTTGCATTAAGCTTTATCCTTCCCTATATATTTGTAACACTTCCTCATTCATTAATCAAGCAAGTATTTTCGAGTCTCTCTCGGTTCTTATTCTCTCTAAGTGTTCTTGAGCTCCCAAATGGGTTCTTGAACAAATCGGCTCCTATTCTCTTACTTTCTCTCTTAATCTCTTCTAATCTCTTCAATCTACTCTATTCTACCTTTGCATACTCAGATTCTACTCATTCTTTCATGGTATCAGAGCCAGGTTCTCTTGAATCTGGGTTGCTACGTTGAAGACTCAAGAACACTTTGAAGACACAAGATGGAGAACACCAAGACTACTATCATTCCGGTTACTTTGAAAGGGGGGAACTATCTCCTCTGGTCGAGGGTGGTGAAGACTGCCGTGGGGAGTAAGGGCTTGTGGAACCACATCCTTGAAGATGAAGCTCCCAGGATCATTACTCATGAAGGTGACAAGGAGATTGTCACGTGTGATGAAGAGAAGTGGATGCAAGAGGATATGCTTGTGATATCCATTCTCCAAAGCTCACTGGATCCATCGATTTTGGAGGCCTATAGCTACTGTGAGAAGGCTAAAGATCTATGGGAAACACTTCAAAAGGTGTATGGAAACATCTCAAACCTTACCAGGGTGTTTGAGATCAAGAGAGCTATCAACAACTTAGCTCAGGAGGATATGGAGTTCACTAAACACTTGGGAAAGTTTAGAGCTTTATGGTCTGAGCTTGAAATGCTAAGGCCTAGCACAACTGATCCGGATGAGCTGAATGAGAGACGTGAGCAGGATAAGGTCTTTGGCTTACTCCTGACTCTCAACTCAAGCTACAATGATCTCATTAAGCACATCCTAAGATCAGAGAAGCTCCCATCTCTAGAAGAAGTGTGCTCGCAAATCCAGAAGGAACAAGGGTCATTGGGACTCTTTGGAGGAAAGGGAGAGCTTACCTTGGCTAATCAAGCTGAAGGACCACAGGCCAACAAGGTGAACAAGTATGAGGAAAGGAGGTTCAATGGAAACTATGATCACTGCAAGAGACAAGGTCACAAGAAGCACCAGTGCTGGATCCTTCACCCACATCTCAAGCCAAACAAGTTTCTTAAGGATAGAGAGGCAAGGGCAAACGTGAGTTATGGAGGAGGTGATCAGCATGGGATAAGTGGAGCTGGTCCATCAAACCGAGCACAAGAGAATGAAGGACGTGAAGGGGGTGAGAACAAGGCATTGGTGACTTACACTTCTCAACCAACCAACCGTCCAAATGAGCATGAGTTCATCCGGAGATCAGAAATGGATGCTCTCATCAAGATGCTCAAAGACAATGGTAACAACTTGGGTAACCTCAGGGGGTATTCTTTTGGTACTTTTAAAGTTACTAGTCCTTATGATCAAACTGATGCATATACTCAATCTAGGAATGCTGGTCTATCTCTTAGTGCTTGTAGCATGTCTAAACCATTGATAGTTGATTCAGGTGCATCTCATCACATGATTAGTGATACTAGTCTTATTAAGATATAGAGCCTGCTCATGGACATGTTATGATTGCTAATGGTGATAGGATTCCAATAAGGGGTATAGGCAAATTGAAACTGTTTGATAAGGAATCTAGAGCTTTTTACATGCCTGAATTTACATCAAACTTGTTATCAGTTAAGAAGTGCACTAATGATCTAAAATGTAGAGTTATCTTCAGTCCTAATGATGTGAAGTTTCAGGATATTGAGAGCAGCCGTGTGATTGGGGAAAGGAGTTACACAAGGAGATCTTTACTTACTTGAAGAGCTTACTTCTTTACCTAATTGTTCCTTTACTTCTGTTTCTGCTTCTGCTTTAAATAAGAATGCTTTGTGGCATGCTAGACTAGGACATCCTCATGTTAGAGCTTTAAACTTAATGGTTCCAGGTGTTGTCTTTGAAAATAATGATTGTGAAGC
The DNA here is from genome assembly GCA_905132765.1 of Moricandia arvensis. Taxonomy (NCBI): domain Eukaryota; kingdom Viridiplantae; phylum Streptophyta; class Magnoliopsida; order Brassicales; family Brassicaceae; genus Moricandia; species Moricandia arvensis. The sequence goes on along the minus strand of CAJHQP010004496.1, from coordinate 20,451 downwards.
TTGTATTTTAGGCAAGCATTGTAAGACTGTTTCAGTCCATCTGATCAGGCACTGCTTGAGATAATACATGATGTTTGACCTCCTTGCTGTCTAGGGAAAACATAAGTACTGTCCTTTCATAGAGAAAATCAATACAGTGACTACTATTGACCATCTAAAGATAGGTGCTTGATGCATTAGAACCAGGCTTATGTCACCATTTAATGCAAAGCTAAGTTTTTAGATAGATAATTGAGTACAAGAAGCCTCAAAGACCTATGCTCAGATAATTTTAAGTGATTGCATACACCCACTCCTGAATGAGTAAGAGATGTTTGACATGAAGAAATAAAGAGCAAGAGAAGCAAGAGGATTTGAATTAGGCAATAAGAGGAGTTTACTTGGTTAACAAGACTGGCCGTACAACCTAAGTGTGACTTGCAAGCAAAGGAAGCCAAGAGTAAAGTATGGGCGAGTGTATCTCATTCAGAATACTCAAATATACTTGCCAAGGCAACTAGAGGCAGAGAATCTTTAGGGAGAGAAGTCACATGTTGTGTTAAGGAGAGTGGACCACTTAGCTCCTGTCCCTTTCCTACATTGCTGGACGTGCCTCTGCTCCTCCTCAGACTGTCCCTGCCATTCCTCAGTCCCTGGCATCCCTCAGACTGTCCCTGGCATCCCTCAGTCTGTCCCTGGCATCCCTCAGTCCCTGCCATTGCTCAGTCCCATTAATTTATTCTTTTCTTTATTCAAACTTGTCTGATTATTTTATGTATTGTCTGGTCTATATAAAGACATGTATCCAGAACTAAGAAAGGCAAGGAAATCATATTCTCTCCTTCTCTCTCTCTCACTCACGAAATCCCTCACTCTCTCTCCTGTTCTTACTATTCTTCACATTTCCAGCAACAAACTCTTTCTTAATCTCATTTAAACACTCACTAAATTACTAAAACTCACATGGTATCAGAGCTGTATGCTCTTGAGACCTAAATCTCCCTACTCTCTTTACTTACTTCCGCAAATTCTCTGAGTTTCATTTCTATTTTTGGCAAAGTTCATCTTGTTCTTCAGCTGTTCATCATTTCCAGCTCCAGAAATTGCCAAAAATGGAAAAGTCTACTTAAATTGAGTAAAGGTGATTTCGACCAAGAAAATGAAGAAGGAGAACCTTATTCCAGTGACCCTAGAGGGTCCTAACTATCTTTTATGGTCAAGAGTGGTCAGAGTTACCTTGGGAAGTCATGGACTTTGGGACAGCCATATCATGGAGGCTGAAATTTCAAAGAGGATGGCTCAAGAGGATAGTCAGGCTACTTGTATGAAGCATGAAGCCAAGTGGGTTCAAGAGGAACAGCAAGCACTTGGAATTATACACAGCTCTCTGTCTGAACAGATCTTGGAGGATCATTATCACATCAGAATCGCCAAGAATCTATGGGAGAAGCTTCAAAATATTTATGGGAATCTATGGGAGAGTCTTCAAGCTGTCTATGAGCAAGACAAAGTTTTCAGTCTTCTCCTAAACTTGGATTTACCCTGCAAAAGTCTGATAAGTCATATTATTCAAGAAAGGAAGCTGCCAAGTTCCCAAGGAAGCCAGCCGAGTACATTTGAGCTCAAGGAGTTTGAGTATCAAGTAATTGAAGGAAGAACCATGTATTCAGCATTCTGTGGTGATTCTAATGAAGGAGGAACATGGAGGAGTATGGCAGGGGCGACCAATTCTGATGGTCCAGTGACCAGAAGAGACTTTGATGCCTTTATAAAAGCTGCCAAGGCCCTTATCTCACCCAAGGAGGTTGGTAATTATTCTCCTGACTCTAAACCCATTATTATAGATTCAGGAGCTAGCCATCACATGATTAGTGATAGGAACCTGGTTAGTAATATCAAACCTGCCTCAGGGAATGTGCTTATAGCAAATGGTGATAAGGTTAAGATAGAAGGGATAGGGAACCTTAGGTTGTTTGATAAAGAATCAACTGCCTTGTATATGCCTCAGTTTACATCAAATTTGCTATCAGTGAAAAGAGCAACCGTTGATCTGAATTGTCAAGTTGTCTTTAGACCTGATGAGGTTGAGTTTCAAGACTTGAAGACAGGGCAGGTTATTGGTAGAGGGCACAGCCATCAGGAACTGTATCACCTAGAGAAGACTAAGATATCTGGTGCAACGCCTGCTCACTGCCTGATCAGTGCTTCTAATGGGGTTGAGAGCACCATATGGCACTCTAGATTGGGACATCCCCATACTAGAGCATTGAACTTGATGCTTCCGGGTATGGTGTTTCAGAATGATGAATGTGAAGCATGTATCTTGGGGAAGCATTGTAGGACAGTCTTTCCAAGGTCTAGCACTATCTATGAGAAGTGTTTCGACCTGGTTCATTCTGATGTGTGGACAGCACCGTGTCTTTCCAGAGAGAATCACAAGTACTTTGTCACCTTCATTGATGAGAAGTCAAAATACACATGGGTGACTCTGATTCAGACAAAAGACCGGGTGCTGGAGGCATTCAAGAACTTCCATAATCATGTTTCCAACCATTTCAATGCCAAGTTGAAGATCCTCAGGTCTGATAATGGTGGAGAGTACACTAGTCAAGCATTTAAGCAATATCTAGCTCAGCATGGGATCATTCAGCAAACTAGCTGTCCTTACACACCACAACAAAATGGTGTAGCTGAGAGGAAAAATCGACATCTGATGGAGGTGGCCAGGAGCATGATGTTCCATACAAGTGTACCTAAAAGGTTTTGGGGAGATGCAGTCATGACAGCATGCTACTTGATCAACCGGATTCCAACCAGAATTCTTCAAGACCAATCTCCATTTGAGGTATTGAACAAAACTAGACCATCTATTGATCATATGCGTGTGTTTGGGTGTCCTTGCTTTGTCTTGATACCAGGAGAGCAAAGAAATAAACTAGAGGCCAAGAGTACAAGAGCTATGTTCATTGGCTACTCTCCAAACCAAAAGGGTTATAAGTGTTATGAACCAGAGACTAGGAGAGTCCTGGTATCTCGAGATGTGAAGTTTGTGGAATCTAGAGGATACTACAACAACAAAGATTGGAGTGAACTTGAGAATCTATCCCAATCAACCTCGGATAGAGCAAACAATCTTCGACGGGTAATGGAGAGTATTGGGATCAGTATACCTATGGATAAGAGAGGTACTGAACCAGATGAGGCTAGACAAGCTCCCACTCAGTCTAGTGAAGCTGAGACCACCACTGATGAGTTTGAGGGTCAGGAGATTCCCCACCTTGACCATGAGGGGGGCAACAATGCTGAGCCACAATCCGAAAACTCAGCACCAATTCATGGTCAAGATGAGCAACAAGATCAAGAAGCACCAGTGGTAAATGAGAACCAACCCTCAGCCAATGAAGAAGAGGTTCAAAATGAAGAATCACAACCAGTACTAAGGAGGAGTACTAGAATCAAACAGCCGGCCTCTAATTGGATCAACACAAGGGTCTACTTCAACTCACAAGCTGTAGCTCATCCTATACAAGCAACATGCTCCCTAGCTCAATATCCTATGGATCATCAAGCTTTCATCACTAACCTTGATGAGGCTTACATACCAAGGTCATATGAAGAGGCTATGGCAATTAAGGAATGGAGAGATTCAGTAAGAGATGAGATGGGTGCTATGGAGAAAAATGGAACCTGGTTTGAAACTGAACTTCCCAAAGGCAAGAAGGCAGTAACAAGCATGCTGTTGTTCACAATTAAGTACTTAGCCAATGGGAAACCTGAGAGGAAGAAGACCAGGCTGGTAGCAAGAGGCTACACTCAAGTATATGGTGAGGACTATCTTGAAACCTTTGCACCAGTGGCAAAGCTTCACACCATAAGGATTTTGCTTTCTCTTGCTGTGAATTTGGAATGGGATCTTTGGCAAATGGATGTCAAGAATGCATTCTTACAAGGAGAGCTAGAAGATGAAGTATACATGCGGCCTCCACCAGGGATGGAAAACATGGTCAAACCTGGTAATGTATTGAGGCTGAGGAAGGCAATCTATGGTCTGAAGCAATCTCCAAGAGCCTGGTATCACAAACTGAGCACAACCCTTAATGGAAGAGGGTTTGTGAAATCTGAAGCTGATCACACTTTGTTTACTCTCACCAGCCAGCAAGGGATCATTGTGATTCTCATCTATGTGGATGATATCATCATCACAGGCAGTGATAAAGAGGGGATCAGCTCCACCAAAGCATTCCTCAAGGCAACATTTGATATCAAGGATTTGGGAGAGCTCAAATATTTTCTTGGGATTGAGATGTGTAGATCCAAGGAGGGACTGTTTCTGTCCCAAAGGAAATACACCCTTGATGTATTAAAGGAAGCTGGAGACCTTGGTGGTAGAGCTGCTAAAACACCTCTAGAGGAGGGATACAAAGTAATGCGTGAGGGGGAGTATGAAGACAAGGCTTATGAAGATGTGAAGCACTATAGGAGAATGGTGGGAAAACTCATATATCTCACTATCACAAGACCAGATGTGTGCTTCGCAGTCAACCAAGTAAGCCAACATATGCAAGCCCCCAAGATACATCATTGGAACATGGTTGAAAGAATTCTGAGGTACTTAAGAGAAGCACCAGGACAAGGAGTTTGGATGGGTTGCAACAAGAGTACTGAGATAGTTGGTTATTGTGATGCTGATTGGGCTGGAGATAGGATAGATAGGAGGTCTACAACCGGCTATTGTACTTTCATTGGAGGTAATTTAGTAACATGGAAGAGCAAGAAGCAGAAGGTGGTCTCATGTTCAAGTGCTGAGGCAGAGTATAGAGCCATGAGAAAGCTCACAAGTGAACTGATTTGGATTAAAGGGTTGCTTAAGGACTTGGGAATTGAGACTACCACACCCATCACCATGCACTGTGATAACCAGGCTGCAATACACATAGCTTCCAACAATGTGTTCCATGAGAGAACTAAACACATTGAGGTGGATTGTCATAAGGTAAGGCAAGCCGTGGAGCAGAAAGTCATCTTGCCTTGCTATACCAGAAGTGAAGACCAGCTAGCTGACATCTTTACCAAGGCTGCTAGCACCAAAGTCTGTGAGTTCATTCATCCAAAGCTTGGACTCATAGATCTCACATGTCACTGATCCTCTTGCCATGAAGTGTTCTACTCTTTTTCCTTGGTGTGGTTTTTGTCCCATGCGGTTTTTACTAGCTGAGGTTTTAATGAGGGAATGCTTCATGGCTTCCAAGCTTGACTTGTTCCACATGGTCAAGCTTGAGGGGGAGTGTTGACATGAAGAAATAAAGAGCAAGAGAAGCAAGAGGATTTGAATTAGGCAATAAGAGGAGTTTACTTGGTTAACAAGACTGGCCGTACAACCTAAGTGTGACTTGCAAGCAAAGGAAGCCAAGAGTAAAGTATGGGCGAGTGTATCTCATTCAGAATACTCAAATATACTTGCCAAGGCAACTAGAGGCAGAGAATCTTTAGGGAGAGAAGTCACATGTTGTGTTAAGGAGAGTGGACCACATAGCTCCTGTCCCTTTCCTACATTGCTGGACGTGCCTCTGCTCCTCCTCAGACTGTCCCTGCCATTCCTCAGTCCCTGGCATCCCTCAGACTGTCCCTGGCATCCCTCAGTCTGTCCCTGGCATCCCTCAGTCCCTGCCATTGCTCAGTCCCATTAATTTATTCTTTTCTTTATTCAAACTTGTCTGATTATTTTATGTATTGTCTGGTCTATATAAAGACATGTATCCAGAACTAAGAAAGGCAAGGAAATCATATTCTCTCCTTCTCTCTCTCTCACTCACGAAATTCCTCACTCTCTCTCCTGTTCTTACTATTCTTCACATTTCCAGCAACAAACTCTTTCTTAATCTCATTTAAACACTCACTAAATTACTAAAACTCACAAGGATGAGAGCACTTAGTCTAAGGAATGAGATCAAGGAGGAGTTGGTGCAAAGTTAGGGCAAGTGTACGGACAATACGGACAGTACGGACAGTACGGCCGACTGTACGGACCACTTGACCCAAACTCACTTTTGCTAAACCAAGAAGACATTTTGGTGATGTGCAAAACTAGGGCGAGTTGTACGGATGGTACCTGACCGTACACACCTTTATCCGTACAGGCAAAGGAGATAACGTGGGTGGCAAGGAGAAAGGAAGGCAAGGTAAAAGAGTGCAAAGGTAAAGGAGAGGTTAACTTGATGGTCACTCGGTAAAAGAAGAAGGAGACTCGCCGGATAAGGCTTGACCAAGACAGGCTGGCTCATGCTGGAAAGGAGAAGGGATCTAGTCAAGATGCCAAAAGCATCAAGCCCTCTCAGCCAAGCGTTCAAACCAGGCGCGCCTTTCTCCCTTAGAGTGTCCACGTTACCCCATTGCTCACCATACTCTCTTATGACCGTTTGTGGATTAGATTAAGTCCTCTACTCTATATATTGTAACTTATGCTCAGAGTAATAAGATTAAGCAAACATTTTCGATGATACTCTCTCTCGTTCTCTCTCTCTCTCTCTTGTTCATCATGAACCCTAATCTCTAAAGCTTGGATTCTCTACATTCTTCTCTTAGTCTCGCATTCTTATCTCTTCTACTCTAAAATCTTATGGTATCAGAGCCAGGTTACTCATATCCTGGTGTTTAAATCTTCTTACTTTCACCTTCATTTCGTGTTCAAACTGTTCTTGAGAGATGGAAGGAAGCAAGATAGTGGTAACGGTTCCGGTTACACTCAAAGGTGGTGGAAACTACCTGTTGTGTCTCGCCTAGTGAAGACTGCGGTTGGGAGGCAAGGGTTTGTGGAGTCATGTGTCTGATGGAGCTCCAAAACCAGTTGCTGACAAGGACAAGGCACAGAAGAATCGGCGCTTGCTGATCAACAGAAGTGGATTCAGATGACATGATGGTTCTAACCATGATTCAAGGGTCTCTAGATGCATCTATCCTTGAAGCTTACAGCTACTGTGAGACGCCAAAGGATCTATGGGAGACTCTTCAGAAGATCTATGGAAACACATCCAATCTGAGCCGGGTGTTTGAGCTAAAGAGGGCTATCAACACACTGCGCAGGAAGAGGTGGAGTTTACTAAACACTGTTGACATGAAGAAATAAAGAGCAAGAGAAGCAAGAGGATTTGAATTAGGCAATAAGAGGAGTTTACTTGGTTAACAAGACTGGCCGTACAACTAAGTGTGACTTGCAAGCAAAGGAAGCCAAGAGTAAAGTATGGGCGAGTGTATCTCATTCAGAATACTCAAATATACTTGCCAAGGCAACTAGAGGCAGAGAATCTTTAGGGAGAGAAGTCACATGTTGTGTTAAGGAGAGTGGACCACTTAGCTCCTGTCCCTTTCCTACATTGCTGGACGTGCCTCTGCTCCTCCTCAGACTGTCCCTGCCATTCCTCAGTCCCTGGCATTCCTCAGACTGTCCCTGGCATCCCTCAGTCTGTCCCTGGCATCCCTCAGTCCCTGCCATTGCTCAGTCCCATTAATTTATTCTTTTCTTTATTCAAACTTGTCTGATTATTTTATGTATTGTCTGGTCTATATAAAGACATGTATCCAGAACTAAGAAAGGCAAGGAAATCATATTCTCTCCTTCTCTCTCTCTCACTCACGAAATTCCTCTCTCTCTCTCCTGTTCTTACTATTCTTCACATTTCCAGCAACAAACTCTTTCTTAATCTCATTTAAACACTCACTAAATTACTAAAACTCACATGGTATCAGAGCTGTATGCTCTTGAGACCTAAATCTCCCTACTCTCTTTACTTACTTCCGCAAATTCTCTGAGTTTCATTTCTATTTTTGGCAAAGTTCATCTTGTTCTTCAGCTGTTCATCATTTCCAGCTCCAGAAATTGCCAAAAATGGAAAAGTCTACTTAAATTGAGTAAAGGTGATTTCAACCAAGAAAATGAAGAAGGAGAACCTTATTCCAGTGACCCTAGAGGGTCCTAACTATCTTTTATGGTCAAGAGTGGTCAGAGTTACCTTGGAAAGTCATGGACTTTGGGACAGCCATATCATGGAGGCTGAAATTTCAAAGAGGATGGCTCAAGAGGATAGTCAGGCTACTTGTATGAAGCATGAAGCCAAGTGGGTTCAAGAGGAACAGCAAGCACTTGGAATTATACACAGCTCTCTGTCTGAACAGATCTTGGAGGATCATTATCACATCAGAATCGCCAAGAATCTATGGGAGAAGCTTCAAAATATTTATGGGAATCTATGGGAGAGTCTTCAAGCTGTCTATGAGCAAGACAAAGTTTTCAGTCTTCTCCTAAACTTGGATTTACCCTGCAAAAGTCTGATAAGTCATATTATTCAAGAAAGGAAGCTGCCAAGTTCCCAAGGAAGCCAGCCGAGTACATTTGAGCTCAAGGAGTTTGAGTATCAAGTAATTGAAGGAAGAACAATGTATTCAGCATTCTGTGGTGATTCTAATGAAGGAGGAACATGGAGGAGTATGGCAGGGGCGACCAATTCTGATGGTCCAGTGACCAGAAGAGACTTTGATGCCTTTATAAAAGCTGCCAAGGCCCTTATCTCACCCAAGGAGGTTGGTAATTATTCTCCTGACTCTAAACCCATTATTATAGATTCAGGAGCTAGCCATCACATGATTAGTGATAGGAACCTGGTTAGTAATATCAAACCTGCCTCAGGGAATGTGCTTATAGCAAATGGTGATAAGGTTAAGATAGAAGGGATAGGGAACCTTAGGTTGTTTGATAAAGAATCAACTGCCTTGTATATGCCTCAGTTTACATCAAATTTGCTATCAGTGAAAAGAGCAACCGTTGATCTGAATTGTCAAGTTGTCTTTAGACCTGATGAGGTTGAGTTTCAAGACTTGAAGACAGGGCAGGTTATTGGTAGAGGGCACAGCCATCAGGAACTGTATCACCTAGAGAAGACTAAGATATCTGGTGCAACGCCTGCTCACTGCCTGATCAGTGCTTCTAATGGGGTTGAGAGCACCATATGGCACTCTAGATTGGGACATCCCCATACTAGAGCATTGAACTTGATGCTTCCGGGTATGGTGTTTCAGAATGATGAATGTGAAGCATGTATCTTGGGGAAGCATTGTAGGACAGTCTTTCCAAGGTCTAGCACTATCTATGAGAAGTGTTTCGACCTGGTTCATTCTGATGTGTGGACAGCACCGTGTCTTTCCAGAGAGAATCACAAGTACTTTGTCACCTTCATTGATGAGAAGTCAAAATACACATGGGTGACTCTGATTCAGACAAAAGACCGGGTGCTGGAGGCATTCAAGAACTTCCATAATCATGTGTCCAACCATTTCAATGCCAAGTTGAAGATCCTCAGGTCTGATAATGGTGGAGAGTACACTAGTCAAGCATTTAAGCAATATCTAGCTCAGCATGGGATCATTCAGCAAACTAGCTGTCCTTACACACCACAACAAAATGGTGTAGCTGAGAGGAAAAATCGACATCTGATGGAGGTGGCCAGGAGCATGATGTTCCATACAAGTGTACCTAAAAGGTTTTGGGGAGATGCAGTCATGACAGCATGCTACTTGATCAACCGGATTCCAACCAGAATTCTTCAAGACCAATCTCCATTTGAGGTATTGAACAAAACTAGACCATCTATTGATCATATGCGTGTGTTTGGGTGTCCTTGCTTTGTCTTGATACCAGGAGAGCAAAGAAATAAACTAGAGGCCAAGAGTACAAGAGCTATGTTCATTGGCTACTCTCCAAACCAAAAGGGTTATAAGTGTTATGAACCAGAGACTAGGAGAGTCCTGGTATCTCGAGATGTGAAGTTTGTGGAATCTAGAGGATACTACAACAACAAAGATTGGAGTGAACTTGAGAATCTATCCCAATCAACCTCGGATAGAGCAAACAATCTTCGACGGGTAATGGAGAGTATTGGGATCAGTATACCTATGGATAAGAGAGGTACTGAACCAGATGAGGCTAGACAAGCTCCCACTCAGTCTAGTGAAGCTGAGACCACCACTGATGAGTTTGAGGGTCAGGAGATTCCCCACCTTGACCATGAGGGGGGCAACAATGCTGAGCCACAATCCGAAAACTCAGCACCAATTCATGGTCAAGATGAGCAACAAGATCAAGAAGCACCAGTGGTAAATGAGAACCAACCCTCAGCCAATGAAGAAGAGGTTCAAAATGAAGAATCACAACCAGTACTAAGGAGGAGTACTAGAATCAAACAGCCGGCCTCTAATTGGATCAACACAAGGGTCTACTTCAACTCACAAGCTGTAGCTCATCCTATACAAGCAACATGCTCCCTAGCTCAATATCCTATGGATCATCAAGCTTTCATCACTAACCTTGATGAGGCTTACATACCAAGGTCATATGAAGAGGCTATGGCAATTAAGGAATGGAGAGATTCAGTAAGAGATGAGATGGGTGCTATGGAGAAAAATGGAACCTGGTTTGAAACTGAACTTCCCAAAGGCAAGAAGGCAGTAACAAGCATGCTGTTGTTCACAATTAAGTACTTAGCCAATGGGAAACCTGAGAGGAAGAAGACCAGGCTGGTAGCAAGAGGCTACACTCAAGTATATGGTGAGGACTATCTTGAAACCTTTGCACCAGTGGCAAAGCTTCACACCATAAGGATTTTGCTTTCTCTTGCTGTGAATTTGGAATGGGATCTTTGGCAAATGGATGTCAAGAATGCATTCTTACAAGGAGAGCTAGAAGATGAAGTATACATGCGGCCTCCACCAGGGATGGAAAACATGGTCAAACCTGGTAATGTATTGAGGCTGAGGAAGGCAATCTATGGTCTGAAGCAATCTCCAAGAGCCTGGTATCACAAACTGAGCACAACCCTTAATGGAAGAGGGTTTGTGAAATCTGAAGCTGATCACACTTTGTTTACTCTCACCAGCCAGCAAGGGATCACTGTGATTCTCATCTATGTGGATGATATCATCATCACAGGCAGTGATAAAGAGGGGATCAGCTCCACCAAAGCATTCCTCAAGGCAACATTTGATATCAAGGATTTGGGAGAGCTCAAATATTTTCTTGGTATTGAGATGTGTAGATCCAAGGAGGGACTGTTTCTGTCCCAAAGGAAATACACCCTTGATGTATTAAAGGAAGCTGGAGACCTTGGTGGTAGAGCTGCTAAAACACCTCTAGAGGAGGGATACAAAGTAATGCGTGAGGGGGAGTATGAAGACAAGGCTTATGAAGATGTGAAGCACTATAGGAGAATGGTGGGAAAACTCATATATCTCACTATCACAAGACCAGATGTGTGCTTCGCAGTCAACCAAGTAAGCCAACATATGCAAGCCCCCAAGATACATCATTGGAACATGGTTGAAAGAATTCTGAGGTACTTAAGAGAAGCACCAGGACAAGGAGTTTGGATGGGTTGCAACAAGAGTACTGAGATAGTTGGTTATTGTGATGCTGATTGGGCTGGAGATAGGATAGATAGGAGGTCTACAACCGGCTATTGTACTTTCATTGGAGGTAATTTAGTAACATGGAAGAGCAAGAAGCAGAAGGTGGTCTCATGTTCAAGTGCTGAGGCAGAGTATAGAGCCATGAGAAAGCTCACAAGTGAACTGATTTGGATTAAAGGGTTGCTTAAGGACTTGGGAATTGAGACTACCACACCCATCACCATGCACTGTGATAACCAGGCTGCAATACACATAGCTTCCAACAATGTGTTCCATGAGAGAACTAAACACATTGAGGTGGATTGTCATAAGGTAAGGCAAGCCGTGGAGCAGAAAGTCATCTTGCCTTGCTATACCAGAAGTGAAGACCAGCTAGCTGACATCTTTACCAAGGCTGCTAGCACCAAAGTCTGTGAGTTCATTCATCCAAAGCTTGGACTCATAGATCTCACATGTCACTGATCCTCTTGCCATGAAGTGTTCTACTCTTTTTCCTTGGTGTGGTTTTTGTCCCATGCGGTTTTTACTAGCTGAGGTTTTAATGAGGGAATGCTTCATGGCTTCCAAGCTTGACTTGTTCCACATGGTCAAGCTTGAGGGGGAGTGTTGACATGAAGAAATAAAGAGCAAGAGAAGCAAGAGGATTTGAATTAGGCAATAAGAGGAGTTTACTTGGTTAACAAGACTGGCCGTACAACTAAGTGTGACTTGCAAGCAAAGGAAGCCAAGAGTAAAGTATGGGCGAGTGTATCTCATTCAGAATACTCAAATATACTTGCCAAGGCAACTAGAGGCAGAGAATCTTTAGGGAGAGAAGTCACATGTTGTGTTAAGGAGAGTGGACCACTTAGCTCCTGTCCCTTTCCTACATTGCTGGACGTGCCTCTGCTCCTCCTCAGACTGTCCCTGCCATTCCTCAGTCCCTGGCATTCCTCAGACTGTCCCTGGCATCCCTCAGTCTGTCCCTGGCATCCCTCAGTCCCTGCCATTGCTCAGTCCCATTAATTTATTCTTTTCTTTATTCAAACTTGTCTGATTATTTTATGTATTGTCTGGTCTATATAAAGACATGTATCCAGAACTAAGAAAGGCAAGGAAATCATATTCTCTCCTTCTCTCTCTCTCACTCACGAAATTCCTCTCTCTCTCTCCTGTTCTTACTATTCTTCACATTTCCAGCAACAAACTCTTTCTTAATCTCATTTAAACACTCACTAAATTACTAAAACTCACAAACACTTGGGAAAGTTCAGGGCTTTATGGTCTGAACTAGAGATGCTCAGACCCAACACCACTGATCAAGATGTCCTAATGGAGAGGCGTGAACAAGATCAGGTGTTTGGATTACTCTTGACTCTGAATCCAGCCTTCAATGATTTGATTAAACACATACTGAGATCCTCAAAGCTTCCAACCTTAGAGGAAGTATGTGCTCAAATCCAGAAGGAGGAAGGGTCCTTGGGACTGTTTGGTGGTAAGGGGGAACTCTCTCTTGCTAACAAGGCAGAGGCTGTTCAAGCTAACAAAGCTATGTACAGACCAGATGAAAGGAGAAGTGGTGAGGATAGAAGGTTTGGAGGGAACTGTGATCATTGCAAGAAGCCGGGTCATAAGAGGAGTCAATGCTGGATACTCCATCCTCATCTCAAGCCTGTGAAGTTCATGAAGGATAGAGATGCACGAGCCCACCTCTCATCAGAAACAAGTGAAGCTGGTCCATCTGGAGCTAGTTCTGTTGGAATAATAAAAGATAGAGAAGACGAAGCAAGCTGGATTAAGGTTCAAACTAGGACAGCAAAGTGAGAAGATTTGAATCTGTCTACTATTCATCCAAAACCTAACCAGACTTGACTTGCAAGGCAAGAAATGAGTGGGGAAGACATTATGGACGTGGCTAATGCTCCAGAAGTCAAGGCAATTCAGTTTGAATGCAATTGGAACTAGCTGGTCTGATTTAGACAAGAAAGAGAGCAAGTGGTGCATAAGAAGAAGGACTGACCTGTCACTATCACACCAAGCTGTGTGTGCCTCTTCCTCCAGTCACTTTCTCACCATTCTGGACGTGCCCAGCCTGTCCCAGCCAGCCTGCCCCTTCTGATTTCCCCACAATATTATTGTTTATCCATTCCCTACACAAGTAATTGTTTATTAGCTAGTTTGTTGTGTAGTTGGGCTATATATTAGCCTCTCTTGTAATCAAAACAAATCAAGCTGAAAGTGGGGAGTTCCCTGTTAGAATGAAGATAAATAATGCTGGTGAAGAGACCAAGCATCAAAGATGAAGCATCCAGAGCAAGTTTGAATCTGTCCGTACAGTCTTGGCGCACAAGTATCAAATCCTAACCTAGAGTGTCTTGGAAGTCAAGGCAAATGGGTAACTCATCAAGCTGAGTATTCTGAGGCAGATTTGAAGTTTAAAATAGTGATCAGACCATTGGAAACAGCTTAGGCAAGTTGGGAATTAATTAGAATAAAAGTCACATGTGCATAAGAGGATGAGCCGGCTGTCTCTTTCACTCAACCAAACCGTGCCCATCTCTCTCTCCTGTCACTCTCTCTCCCTCTGGTCGAGATTCTCATTGGCTGTATCCTTCTTGTCTTCATCAGAAACCCCACAAAAGTATTTGTTTATGTCTTCCTAGATTTAGATTAATTTAATGTATGCACACTGCCTATTTAAAGGCAGTTCATGTAACTGAATGAATCAAGCAAAGAGTGTGAGAATAGACAGATTATGGTGTGTGAGTGATGTAGAAACAGAGTGTGGTCGAAATTATAGAGAAGAGAATGAAGAGAGTATGTGAGATTTAAAGAGACTACAATGTAGAGTATTGGAGAATAAGAGAGATTTAGGAGGAGTATGAGATTATTGTGAGAGATTTCGTGTAAGAGAGTAAGTAACCAGAGAATAGAGAGATTAATGAGACAGGAGAATGGTGAAGAAGAAAGGGGAACTCCCCACTTTTCAGCTTAGAGGTTTCAGAATACACATGGAGTGGCTTTATAGCCAGATTACAACTTGCAACATATTAAACTATTGTTAAAGTACAGATTTACTAAACTAATATTATTGTAGGGTTTCTGATGCTGCCAGGAGGATGCAGCCAAGGTGAATCTCGACCAGAGGGAGTGAGAGTGACAGGAGAGAGAGATTGGCACAGTCTGGTTGGGTGAAAGTGACAGCAGGCTCATCCTCTTATGCACATGTGACTTTTACTCTATTTAAATCCCAACTTGTCTGATCTCTCTCCAACGGCCTGATCTCTATTTTAAACTTCAAATATGCTTCATAAGACTCAGCTGGACGAGTTCCCCACTTGCCTTGACTTCCAAGACACTCTAGGTTAGGATTTGATACTTGCGCGCCAAGACTGTACGGACAGATTCAAACCAGTTTGAACACTGTGATGTAGTCGGTTCATGTAGTCGATTCATGTAGTCGACTATATGATGTAGTTGAGGCATGTAGTCGACTATATTATCGGACTATGTAGTTGATGCATGTAGTTGATGCATGTAATCGACTATATCACATGACTATGTCACCAGATCCCAAGTCTTTGCTCACAACCCTTTATAAAGCTTTATAATTCTTGTTGGGTTCAACTCCACTGCTCCATCTCATCTCTCATAAGATCATTTGTCTCTCTTCAAGTTAACACTCCCCCTCAAGCTTGACTATAGTGATCCTAAGTCAAGCTTGGAACCTTGAAGTCACTCCTCATTAAAAACCTTATGAGAGAAAACCCTCCTTAGGGATAAAACTCTCATAAGGAAAAGAGTAAGCTCCTTCAAGGCCTAGGGATTGGCCAATGAGTTCTTTGTGTCTAAACCAGTGTAAGTCTTTGCTCACAACCCTTTATAAAGCTTTATAATTCTTGTTGGGTTCAACTCCACTGCTCCATCTCATCTCTCATAAGATCATTTGTCTCTCTTCAAGTTAACACTCCCCCTCAAGCTTGACTATAGTGATCCTAAGTCAAGCTTGGAACCTTGAAGTCACTCCTCATTAAAAACCTTATGAGAGAAAACCCTCCTTAGGGATAAAACCCTCATAAGGAAAAGAGTAAGCTCCTTCAAGGCCTAGGGATTGGCCAATGAGTTCTTTGTGTCTAAACCAGTGTGGTGGACACAAAGAACTCTGGATCATGGCCCTCACTGTGGTGCAAGCTAATCCGACTTGGACTGCTCACCACTAACTCTTCTTGAGCTCATCTAGCCCATCTTCACACTGATCTTGGTTTCTCCCCCTTTCACCCAACCTCTTGTTGGGTTTAAGTGCTCGGATGACCAGCTACTCACTCCATTGAGTACCATCTTCATTCTCTGCCTTGGTTGCTTCTTCTTCTTGAATAACCACCAAGGACTCCATCTTCACAGATCATTGAAGCTTCATCAACCAGGTACACACACACATGCTATGGGCTGATTCATAGCTTCCCAACTGAAGGTAACTGTTCTAACTCCATGTCTTGGGCTGATTCATAGCATTCCAATCAGCTTGCCTCTACACCTGATCTTCTTGTCAAGTAGTCTCTGTTGGCTATCTGTTCTAACACCAAGTTGTTGCTGTCCTTGTTGTGGCTTCTTTGAACCGGTGTGGTGTGAGTTGAGGCAATGGACGACTTGGATCTTCAGGAATGCTCATCATTACCCCTCCTCAAGCTTGATCCAGAGAGAATAGGTGAAGGACCAAGCTTGAAGTGAGCAATACTGAGCTTAAACCAGGAGCGCATCACCCCTACAGCTGCGCTTAAGTCAACCGGTTTCTCCTTTGATCTCTTCTCCACTGCAATAAACAACCACTCTTACTTGTGTATCTCTTGAACCAGGAGCACAACAACCAAACAGCCTGCGCTTAAGTCAACCGGTTCATGCAATCCATGAGGAGATCCAGCCTGGTGGATGGCTGATCAAACATTGGTCTGCCTCTTCATCTAAACTCCTTCCTGAAGTAACTTCAAAGCTCAGCCATATTCTATCTCAGCCACGACTTACTACCATCTGGACTCCTCACCAACAATCTCTCCATGGTCAGGAATATACATCATGTGTAGGCTCTGAATCAAACAGGAATATACATCATGTGTAGGCTCTGAACAGCATGGGCAAAGCCTTCTTCTTTGTCTTGGTTTGATGATGGACAGATGACAACACTTGTGTACCTGAAACACCACTCAAACTCCAGCAAAAAATAGACCATACATTAGGATCAGAGCTTGATAACTCACCAAGTCTGATCCATAATGATTAACAAGATGCAATGGACTGAATCTAAACAACTCATTCAGTTCAAATCCAAGCAAACCAAGTCACTAAATGCTCAAGCATGATAACTCATCAATTACAAGGAATCTAGGCTCATTTTATCAGACATATGACACAATACAAACAATGATTCTAGGACAGAAACTAGACATAACCATGCTAGCAAGCTTAAAGAATCCTAGAACAATACACACACAACTTTTAAGAATCATGGGACAGAAACTAGGTTCAACAACTCTAGCAACTTTGAACTGTCCCTAAGATACTAAACACACCTCTCAACACAACCAGACATAACTACACAATCTCTTATTAAGGGTTAGGAGGTTAACTTACAACCAAGGAACCTGAGCTGGTTCCTTGAACCTCCAAGGCACACAGTTCACTTGAACTTGACAGATTTGGAGTTTGGGTTCTCTACCCCACTCCATTTCCTTGTGTGTGCTTTCCTTTTGAACCACTCATCCTTAAGACCCCTCATTTCTTCATGTTTACCAGGAGCCACCTTCTGGAACACAGTGAGAGACTCCATCTTGGAAAGAACAAGAAAATCGCTGGTAAAGACATGGTTTGGAGTTTTGGTTGCCAAACAGCTCCAAAACCTTCTTTCTCCAAGAGATATCTTCATGATGAACAGGAGGGAGGATAATAGACCTTGGGAAGCCTCTGGACACGTCATGCTTGCAGTCTTCTTCCTCTTGAAGAGATTGAACAACCAACAAGACAGAAACTTCTTCAACGGTTTGAAACAGCAAGGAGGGTGAGCTTGTGCTTGATTTGCGGAAGCTTTGTGATATTCAGGAGATTGGGAGCTCTGATACCATGTGAGAATAGACAGATTATGGTGTGTGAGTGATGTAGAAACAGAGTGTGGTCGAAATTATAGAGAAGAGAATGAAGAGATTATGTGAGATTTAAAGAGACTACAATGTAGAGTATTGGAGAATAAGAGAGATTTAGGAGGAGTATGAGATTATTGTGAGAGATTTCGTGTAAGAGAGTAAGTAACCAGAGAATAGAGAGATTAATGAGACAGGAGAATGGTGAAGAAGAAAGGGGAACTCCCCACTTTTCAGCTTAGAGGTTTCAGAATACACATGGAGTGGCTTTATAGCCAGATTACAACTTGCAACATATTAAACTATTGTTAAAGTACAGATTTACTAAACTAATATTATTGTAGGGTTTCTGATGCTGCCAGGAGGATGCAGCCAAGGTGAATCTCGACCAGAGGGAGTGAGAGTGACAGGAGAGAGAGATTGGCACAGTCTGGTTGGGTGAAAGTGACAGCAGGCTCATCCTCTTATGCACATGTGACTTTTACTCTATTTAAATCCCAACTTGTCTGATCTCTCTCCAACGGCCTGATCTCTATTTTAAACTTCAAATATGCTTCATAAGACTCAGCTGGACGAGTTCCCCACTTGCCTTGACTTCCAAGACACTCTAGGTTAGGATTTGATACTTGCGCGCCAAGACTGTACGGACAGATTCAAACCAGTTTGAACACTGTGATGTAGTCGGTTCATGTAGTCGATTCATGTAGTCGACTATATGATGTAGTTGAGGCATGTAGTCGACTATATTATCGGACTTATGTAGTTGATGCATGTAGTTGATGCATGTAGTTGATGCATGTAATCGACTATATCACATGACTATGTCACCAGATCCCAAGTCTTTGCTCACAACCCTTTATAAAGCTTTATAATTCTTGTTGGGTTCAACTCCACTGCTCCATCTCATCTCTCATAAGATCATTTGTCTCTCTTCAAGTTAACAAAGAGGAGTTCTCTTTCTTCACTATTCTCTGGTTCCATACTCTCTTAGTCGCTCATTCTCTCTAATATCTCTGGTTACATACGAACTCACCCTCTTTGATACTCAAGAACACTCTCATACTTTCATACTCTTCACTGCATTCTCTTTGATTCTCACTTAATCTCTTCATTCTCTTTCTCTTAGTTTCGATCATACTTTGTCTCTACATCACTCTCACACCTAAATTCATCTATTCTCACATGGTATCAGAGCTCTCAAGCTCCTGAAAACCTATAAAGCTTCCGCAAATCTGTTTTCTGTTCAATCATCTCTTTCAAACCCTGTTTTGTTCCATCCTTGTATCCTCTGGTCCAAAGGTTTTCCAGGAGGGAAAAATCTCACCAGAACTCAAGATAAAGGAGGTCTTTAGTGTCTGGAACTCAAGAAAGCTTCAGCTCAGTCAAGCAAGCTTCTTCAAAGTCCAGATTCAAGCTCAGTCTCTCGCAAATCAGTGGGTACTCTTATTGTCCACTGGTCCAAAACTCTCCAAGATGGAGAACACAAGAACTATGACGACTCCAATGGTGATCCTTTGTGGTGCTAAATGGCTCAAACTACCTCCTCTGGTCCAGGCTTGTGAAGACTGCCCTTGGAGGAAAGGCTTGTGGAACCATTGTACACAAGTTGCTCCATCTAACCTTGAAAATGGAGGGAAATGGCAGCAACAAGATCTCATGGTTTTGTTCATCCTCCAAAGCTCTCTTGAAGCTTCCATTATGGAGGCTTACTCATATTGTGAGAGTGCTAAAGAGCTTTGGGAGACTCTCCACAAGGTTTATGGTAACTCATCCAACTTGAGCCGAGTGTATGAGCTCAAGAAGGCCATAAACGACCTGTCTAAGGAGGAGATGGAGTTTACTGACCACTTTGGAAAGTTTAGGTCCCTGTGGGGTGAGCTTGATATGCTAAGACCATCTACAACAGACCCAAACATCCTCAATGAAAGAAGAGAGCAAGTCAAAGTGTTTGGGCTACTCCTCACTCTTCATCCAGCCTTCAATGATCTAGTTAAGCACATACTGAGGTCAGACAAGCTGCCATCTCTTGAAGAAGTGTGCTCTCAAATTCAAAAGGAACAAGGGTTAAACGATTTGTTTGAAGGAAAGGAGTCTCTTTCCCTTGCCAATCAAGCAGCTGCTTCTCCTCAGTCACCAAAGACTTATTACAAGAAGGAGGAGAGGAGGGGAATCAAGTGTGAGCACTGCAAGCGAGATGGTCATACCAAGGAGAAGTGTTGGGACCTTCACCCACACCTCAAACCTTCCAAGTTCAGATGAACCATGGCCATGGGAGGTTCAAGGAACTAGCTCAGGTTCCTTGGTTGTAAGTTAACCTCCTAAAATTCAATAAGAGCTTGTTTAATTGTTTTTAAGTTGTTTTTGGTTGTGTGTATTCTGGTTTAGGAGTTTGCTAGCATGATTATGTCTAGTTCCTGTCCTAGTTTAATTGTTTGTGTTTTGTCTGGTCTAGGTGAGTTGCTTAGCTCCTGTTTTGTGTCTTGTTGCATGTGATAGAAGTCTAGGAGAGTTTCCTGGTCTTATAATGCATCCATGAATTTTTAGGGTGATTAGATGGAGTTATCTAGTCTCTGGTTTTGTCATTTGAGCTTGTCATTGTTTAAAATGATCATAAAAATGGCCTAAATGCCTTGTAATTGATGAGTTATCATTCTTGTGCATTTAGTGAGTTGTTTGCTTGGATTTGAACTGAATGAGTTGTTTAGATTCAGTCCATTGCATCTTGTTAATAATTATGGATCAGACTTGGTGAGTTATCAAGCTCTGATTCTAATGTGTGGTCTAATTCTTGCTGGAGGTTGAGTGATGTTTCAGGTACACAAGAGGTGCTTAGCTGTCTATCACCAATCAGAGACAAAGAAGAAGGCTTTGCCCATGTGTTTCAGAGCCTACACATGATTTATATTCCTGTTTG